>UESW01004819.1:360130-475468 GCA_900491605.1 Calamus simplicifolius | reverse complement strand
AAGTTTAGTTTGTGGTTCCCATGGCCTTATGAAGGCTCTTCCAAAACTGGGACACAAACCTGGTATCTCTATCTGATACAATATACCGGAACACCATGGAGTCTCACGATCTGTTCAATATACAAATTAGCCAATCTTTCACTAGAGACCCCAACTCTGAAAGGTAGGAAATGAGCTGATTTTGTTAGTCTGTCCACAATGACCCAAACTGCATCGTTGCTCTTAGGAGTTTTGGGCAGACCAGTCACAAAGTCCATTGTAATCTTTTCCCATTTCCACTGTGGAATCATTAGAGACTGAAGAGGCCCTGCAGGCCTTTGATGCTCGGCTTTCACTTGCTGACACACCAAGCACTTGGCCACATACTGAGCAATCTCCCTCTTCATGCCTTTCCACAAAAATTTTCTTTAAATCTCTGTACATCTTAGTGCCACCTGGATGCAAGTATAGGGAGAGTAGTGAGCCTCTTTCAAAATTTCAGCCTTTAGCTCTTCACTGTTTGGCACACAAAGTCTTCCTTCAAATTTCAGGGATCCATCATCCATTATATAAAATTCATTCTGAACTCCTGATTGTACCACTTCTTTAATCCTTTGTAGCTCTGGATCTTCCATCTGGGAGGACTTGATTCTGTCAACTAAGGTCGGCTGGAGTACAAGTGCTGCAATAAGTCCATCAGACTGCTGTACTCTCAGACCAACCTCCCACTTCTCCAGATCTCTCAATACGTGAGGCTGGAGGTAATCATAGCAGCTAACTCAGAAGAGGATTTTCTGCTCAAGGCATCAGCTTACATTGGCCTTCCCAGGATGATACTGTAGATTCAGGTTATAATCCTTCAATAGTTCCAACCACCTCCTCTGCCTTAAATTCAGCTCCTTCTGTGTGAAAATGTATTTTAAACTCTTATGATCTGTATACACATCACACGACACTCCATATAGATAATGCCGCCAAATCTTCAGAGCAAAAACCACAGCAGCCAATTCCAAGTCATGAGTAGGATAATTTTGCTCATAAGGTTTCAGTTGTCTGGAGGCATAAGCTATCACTCTTTCATTCTGCATCAAAACATCCCAATCCTTTTCGAGAGGCATCAGTGTATATAGTGAAACCTTCAGATCCCGTTGGAAGAACAAGAATGGGAGCTGACACCAGGCGCTGCTTTAACTCCTGGAAACTTTCCTCACACTCTACTGTCCAGTCAAACTTCACTCGCTTTTGGGTCAAGCGAGTTAGGGGTAGAGCAATGCGAGAAAAATTCTCCACAAATTTTTGGTAATACCCGGCTAATCCCAAGAAGCTTCTGACTTCTGCCACATTGGTAGGTCGGCACCAATTAGTGATAGCTTCAATCTTTTTCGGGTCCACAGATACACCATCTTTAGAGATTATATGACCCAAGAAAGCTACTTGATCCAACCAAAATTCACACTTCTTCAGCTTGGCATAAAGCTTCTTCTCTTGCAGAATCTGTAGCACAATTCTCAGGTGGTCCTCATGCTCCTTATGGCTCTTGGAATATATCAGAATATCATCAATGAAAACCACCACAAACTGATCCAGATATGGTTTAAAAATTCTGTTCATTAAGTCCATGAATGCTGCTGGGGCATTAGTTAACCCAAACAGCATCACCAAGAACTCATAGTGGCCATATCTGGTTCTAAATGCTGTCTTTGGTACATCCCCTTCTTTGACTTTAAGCTGATGGTACCCGGACCTAAGATCAATCTTTGAGAATATCCGGGCTCCTTGAAGTTGATCAAACAAGTCGTCAATCCTTGGCAGAGGATACTTATTTCGCACTGTTACTTTATTGATTCCCCGATAATCAATGCAGAGTCGGAGACTGCCATCCTTCTTCTTAACAAATAGGACTGGAGCACCCCAAGGAGAAGCACTGGGTCTAATAAATCCTCGGTCTAGGAGCTCTTGCAGTTGATCCTTCAGTTCTTTTAGCTCAGCCGGGGCCATACGATAAGGGGCCTTTGATATAGGCCCAGTTCCAGGAACTAGATCAATAGAGAACTCGACTTCCCGATCAGGGGGTAAATTAGTCAAATCCTTAGGGAAGACATCTGGAAATTCTCGAACTATGGGAATATCCTCCAACTTGGTCTCTTCTTGCTAAGGTCCTTGACTACAGCAAGAAATCCTTGACCACCACTCATCAAATACTTTCCAGCCTGCATCGCTGATATGAACACTGAGGCTAGGTGATTATGACCACCCATAAAACTGAATTCAGGCTGGCTTGGAATTTTGAAGTTGACAGTCTTCCTGAAGCAGTCTACTGAAGCATAATTGGAAGCCAACCAATCCATTCCAAGGATAACATCGAAAAACTTTAGTGGAAGAACAATGAGATCAGCATTCAACCTCCTATTCTCCAAGATAATTGGGCAAGATTTGCATACTGTGTCAACTTTCATAACATCTCCATTTGGAAGCGCAATATGCAGCTCTTGCTCTAGAGGAATAGGTGTCAATGATGCATTCTTGTCAAGATAGATATCAGATATGAAAGAATGCGTAGCACCCGGGTCAATTAAAGTTTGAGCGTAAGCAGTTCCTACTTTAATCACTCCTGTCATAAGTGTAGTTTGTTTTAACATTAAGGATTGCACCTACTGTTAATTAACTGTCAATGCATTGCACTAGATAAGACTGTAATACTAGATATAACATTAAAGGGTTTACCTGTCACCACAGAATTAGATGCGGCAGCGTCCTGCTGAGTGAGGTTGAAGACCCGTCCCTGGGTCCTCGGTGGCTGCTGCTGCTGTTGCTGGCTCGTTCCTTGACTTAAAGAAGGCTGATGTTCCTTCCGAAAGGGACATGTAGCAATCTTGTGATCAGTTCTTCCACAAACAAAGCAGGCACCAGTCACTTTGCGGCAAGGCTTCCCAGGGTGGGAGTTACCACAATGAATGCAACGAGTTTCCTTATTCTGTGGTTCAGCTGGAGCCTGATGTGCACCCTTCTTCTTGGCCTGAGCAGAGGGTTGACCAGAAGTAGGCCCTTTTCTCTTCTTTCGCAGCTCCCAATCCTTTTGAACAGCATTCATATCCCTCTCAATTACCAAGGCCTTATTCACTACAGCACTGAAGGTGAGGAGCTCAAATGCATTGACCGCTTGTCTCAGTCTGGGTCGCAGTCCCTCAGTGAATCTGGTGACCTTGGCTATTTCATTGGTCACAATATTTAGAGCAAAACGGGCCAGCCAGGTGAATTCGGCTTCATACTAGGCCACCGAAAGATCCTTTTGCTCCAACTTGATAAACTCTGATTCCATCTGTCTCTGTACACTCCTGGGGAAGTATTTGTCGAAGAATATCTCTCTAAACTCTCCCAAGAAATAATCTGTCCATTCCGACGCTGCTCCTCCACTAACCACCAATCATAGGCTTCTCCTGGAGAAGATAGGTGGCAAATCTGATCCGCTCCATATCCTGGCTACCATGGGCCATAAAAGCCTTCTCATGTCTCGCACCCACCGCTCAGCATCAACAGGATTGGTGGATCCAGAGAAAGGGGCAGGGGCAAATTTCTTGAAGTCTGCAAAGCTGTGGCCAATCCCTACCCAGGATTGAGATGGAGTAGGCTGGGTCTGTGGAGTAGTAGGGTCGGGCTGAGTCTGTGGAACAGGAGGGGCAGGCTGTGTCTGCGGAGCAGTGTGAGTAGGCTGAGCAGTCAAAGCCTGCAGAATCTGGTGCTGCAAGTCCCGCATCGACTGCACCATACCGAGAGAACCTGAAGCATCTCGGTCTGGGGTTGCTGCTGATCTGTCCCAACTGAATTGACAGGGGCAGCAGCTTCGGTGGCTTCCAGACCTCCTGGTTGGCCATCACTACCAACCTGGGAACTCTCATCATTTTGTCGACTTTTAGTGCGACGTGCCATTCTTATCTCCTGATAAATTAGTTGTAATTAATATCACTGTAAACATTATTTGTTAGGCTTTCAAAGCATAATTTCTGAGATTTCTTTAAATTTATAATTTGTCTCTATGTCACTCTAGTGTTTTGCCTAAAGTGTTATCATATATATGTCCCTAATATCATAACCTGGCTCTGATACCACTAAAGCTGTCACGCCCCAGACAAAAATTTGAGCTAGGGTGACAACCCGCCGCATGCCGGGCATGCAAGGCGTCTTGAACTTATTACATAAATCAATATAAAGCAAATTCCATATCCATGATTTGTTACAAACCAGAATTATCAGTCTTGGGCTATCTGCCCTACAAATAAATCTGAACTAAATCAAAATGATAAAACTAAGTCTTCTTAATAGAAACTCCTTCTATCTCAATTATCCATCTTCATTCCTGAGGCTCTGAAAAACATTATGAGAATTTTATGAGCTCACACTCAATAAGTAAGCCTAATATAATTTCAAAATTTCATTTATCAGGCTATCATTAGGTTCATGTCATCAGATCAATTAGCTTAATTCAATAACAATTACATTGTTTATACTGTCATTATTTTTCTTTATGTGTCCCACGGTCCTACAATACACATCATGTGTAGCCCTCTTAAACATCCCCTAAGAGGAAGGGTCCTGGTACCAGTGTCTGTCATCTGTCATCTGTCATGTGATAATCTGTCATGTGTGAATCTGTCATGTGATAATGTGTAGCCCTCTTAAACATCCCCTAAGAGGAAGGGTCCTGTACCAGTGTCTGTCATCTGTCATATGATAATCTGTCATGTGATAATGTGATAATCTGTCATATGAGAATCTGTCATGTGAGAACCGCGGTGACACATAAAGTTTTACTGTCATTATCATGATTACATATTATCATAGTAATAACATGATTTTGCCAAATTAACATAATTATATTTAACTGTAATTTCACATTCATAAATTAAATAATTAATAAAATTATAATACTTGACTTACTTACCACAGTACACGAATTTCACTTGATAACCCAGCTAATTGGACTCCTGGGCACCTACAGAATCATTTTTCATTATTAAATTTCTAAAATCTGAATTATAAAATAATTCTTAAACTCTACCCAAACCACTTCACGGCCCAACTTTGGGCTTAAATATCTCTCAATGTATACACCCAAATAGGGAAATAAAATTATTCCCAGAAACTAGAATCAATCATGATTCGGGCCATATATTTATTTTATCATTCTCGGCCCGATACAGGGCCCAAAACGCTGCTCAAACTGGGCTCAGAGACGGCCCAACAAGGCCCAACACTCAAACGGCCCAATCGGCCCATTAATTTTTATCAACCCAGCTCCTCTGTTTCAAAAGAAACAGAGGAACTGAGAATCGTGCCGGCGGCCAGGGCCGCCGCCGGCCAAATTGAAGGCGGTCTGGCCGCCGTTGGCCGGACCGTGGCCGGTCGCCGCCGCGGTCATCCTCCCCACGCTCTCTCTCTCATCAATTTGGATTTTAACGCATCTTCTCTCTATCTCATCGCGGCGGCTCGAACTCACGCCGGCGACCTTGCCGGCCTAATCCGGGGCGGTCCGACCTCCGGTGGCCGGGCCAGAGCCGGCCACCGCCGCCGGCCTCCCCTCTCTTTCTCTCCCCTTAATTTCATCTTTTCTCTCTTTATCATCCGCGGCTTACGGATTACGCCGGCGCACGGCCGGCCACCATGGCCGGCCGGACCTCCACCGGACGCACGCCCGGCGCCGGTGGAGGTCTCCGACCAAGGCCCAGGCCCGGCGAGGCGGCGAGCACACCGCCGGGCCCGAACCAAGAGTCGGACCGCCGGTGACTCGTCACAGCTTGCTTCTTTCTCCTTCCTCCGCCCTCTCCTCTACCTCACTGTTCTCCGGCACCCCACCGGACGCCGCCCCCGGTGCCGGTGAGGTTGTCGGCCGGGGCTCAGGCCCGGCGAGGCGGCGGGCACGCCGCCGGGCCTGAACCAATGTCACGGAGAAGGGAAGGGGAGAGAGCTGGGTTCTGTAACCCGGCTCCTCCCTCCTCTTCGTTTCTTTTTTTTTTAACTTTCTCTCTCTCTCATGCATGGCCAGAGGACTTACCAGAGACAAGCACGCTGGGGAAGAAGTCCGCACGAGGAGATGATGAGAAGGGGGCATCCAAGTATGGTGGGAAGGAGGGTTCTACACTATCTTTTATAGGTATTGCAGAGTCCCCAAATCAAGGGACTCTGTAATTAGATATACTTGAAATTTAAATATCTAGAGTCTATCATCTGATCACGTGATAACCCTCACGAGCAATTAAGATATACCTGGAATTCAAATAGCTGGAGTCTATCATCTGATCTCGTGATAACTCTCACGAGCAATTAAGATATACCTGGAATTCAAATATCTGGAGTCTATCATCTGACCTCGTGATAACTCTCATGAGTAGTTGAGAAATCTAGGGGATTACAGTCTCTGTTGATGATGACCTCGTGAATATCCCTTTAGCTTAGGTGGTCTCTGATTGCTGCAAAGATTCCTGGAAGAACAGCTGAAGACATTGAGAAGTACTGGACTTTGAGATTCTCGAATAGTAAGGATGGGTATTTCTCTCTGTGCTACTTCATTGGGCAAGGGCAGTTCTTCCATAATACTTCGGGGGAAAGCAATCTTGGGTTGTATCTTAGTAGTGTTTCAGAAATGTCAGCTTGCATTCGTATCTGTGTAAAATAGGTTTTGGGTTAAAATAGGTTTTGTTGTTTATTGTTAGTTCAGTTGCTAAGATGGAAGGAAATATTATGTCTCCATGTCACTGTTTTGTACATCAAGGTCTGGTTTGTAGTTGAGAATTTAATGAAGTGCTATGGATTGTTACTGAACTACGTGGCACTGAGATGAACTTATGCCATCCTACTGGAATCTTCTCTGTCTCAATCATTTTATGCACAAGAGGTGGATGAAACTTTGCCTGAGACAGAAGGCATTAGAAAAAAAAAGGATGTAGCTGTCTATGGTGATTGGTGTTTGTATAAAAATTAGATAAAAAAGTCGGTGTCCATGGATTGGAGCTATCTATGGAGCATCAGATTGGAGCTGTCTATGGAGTACCAGATGGATTGTATTACTACATGCACGATAGCATGCAAGAATTGCCTCTTCATATGTCAGTAGAAGAATTACTTCGGAGTACAGCAGCAACTTCCGTTGAGTATGGTAGTTAACAATTGTCTTAGATTGCATCAAAAACATGTTTTCATAGGTATTCTTGTCATCAGATGGACCTAAAAAATTGTTGCGGGAGCTGTTTTAGGCAATTTACAGCCAGAATATCTTCATCTGCGGGGACTTTATAGCCAGAATATCTTGTTAAACAACATTTGCTAAGACTTTTTGAATCATGCCAAGGAGAGTAGTCAAGAAATCCAAAGCACACACTTTGGCAAGGCAACAGATATAAGTTGCTGCTTCAGAACTCATGAAAAGAACAATGGAATCGATCTTTGTTTTTAAAATGAAATTTTGCACGTTAGAAAGATAAGAGCATGAGTCTCCAAATTATCACAGTTCACTGGAAAACTGAATTCATTTGAGTTTACAATTGAAAATAGTTATAACAAATAAGGTCTTAACTTGAATTAGTTTATGAAGTAGCACATATTACAAACTGAAATAAGAGGCATGAAACAATACATGATCCAATTGACGTATGAAAACGACAGCAGTTTGATTGATCTTCTCATCTTCCTTGAGGATTCACAAGCTATGAAAATTTGCTGCAGCAGCTGCAGCATCTTCGGCATCATCATCAGTGCCAGTATCTGAGTTTGCTCCCTCAACCATGCTCACAATGTTATCAAAAGGTTCTATCTATGGTAGTACGATACCAGGAATGCTTTTAATCGGAACATGCCCTATTCACAGCCCTCATAGCAGGAAAACAGAACCAGAAAGAGAAACTAAAGACAGATTGCTGAACACAAGTTGCTGAACACATTATAGGGACAGATTGAGTTTGCTCAGATAGACATATGATTCACAACGGTTGCATTTACAAATGCCATCCAAGTTATGATTTCACAGCCTACACAGCATGGCCCTTGGCTCAGATAGGGTTTAAAAAATATGCTTCATAACGGTTGCATTTTGAAATGCCCTCCAAGTCATGATAGCATAGCACATAAATTTAGCGTCACAATAAATGAGAAGTCCCTATCATCATTGCCGATTTGAATTAAGTGGGCTCAAAACTAATCATAGCCCACACAAGCAACATTACCAACTTGATATCGAGCAACATTGGCAACCTGCATATAGAAATTTTATCAAACAATATCGCTGAAAGCATAAAGTAATGACATAAAAATATGTAAGGCCATAAAAATGAAATAAAAATGTGTAATTATTATCTAGGACATACGAGTAAAAAAAACAACTAACACTACAAGAAAATATTGAAATAGCGACGCAAATTTAGCGACGCAATTATGCGTCGCTAAATTGCGACCACTTTGCGACGCCTCCGTGACAACAAACATTGCGACGCAATTAGTGACGCATTAGCGACTCAATAAACTAGAAAATTAAAAAAAAATTATTTTTTTATTTAGCGATGAAAAAATGCGTTGTAATATTTTTAAATTAATTTTTTATAAAATATAAATATGGAAAAAAATATTGCGATGCAACTCAGTGCGTCGCAATATTTTTAAAAGAATTAAATATGTTAAATAGCGACGCATTAGTGACGCAATAAATCAAAAAATTAAAAAAATTATTTTTAATTTAGCGACGCACCAATTGCGTCGCAAATAATTTAAATAAAATTAATTTTTATAAAGTATAAATATGAGAAAAAATAATTACGACGCAATACAGTGTGTCGCAATATTTTTTAAAAAATTAATTATATTAAATAGCGACATTAGCGATGCAATAAACCAGAAAATTAGAAAAATAATTTTTAATTTAGCGACATAATAATTGCATCTCAATTATTTTAAATAAAATAAATTTTTATAAAATATAATTATGAGAAAAAATATTGCGACGCAATTTAGTGCATCGTAATATTTTTTAAAAAATTAATTATGTTAAATAGCGACGCAATAAATCAAAAAATTAAAAAAATTATGTTTTAATTTAGCGACGCACTTGTTGCGTCGCAATTATTTTAAATAAAATTAATTTTTATATAATATAATTATCATATTAAAAAATTGCAACGCAACCCTTTGCGTCGCAATATTTTTAAAAAAATTAATTATGTTAAATAGCGATCGGTCCGAGATCGGTCGTGGCCGATCGGAATCAGGGCTTGGATCAATCGTAACCGTCGGATCATCGCTGATTGGATCGATTGCCGTGGTCCAAGATCGGTCGTGGCCGATCGAGATCAGGGCTGGGATCAATGGCAACCGTCAGATCAACGCCGATCGGTTCGATCGCCACGGTCCAAGATCGGTCGTGGACGATCGGGATCAAGGCTTGGATCGATCGCAACCGTCGGATCGTCGCCGATCGGACCGATCGCCACGGTTCGAGATCGATCGTGGCCGATCGGGATCAGGGCTTGGATCGATCGCAACCATCGGATCGTCAGCGATCTCGGACCGATCGCAACGGTCCGGGATCGGTCAAGGCCGATCGGGATCAGGGCTTGGATCGATCGCAACCGTCGGATCGTCGCCGATCGGACCGATCGCCACGGTCTGAGATCGATTGTGGCCGATCGGGATCACGGCTTCGATCGATCACAACCGTCGGATCGTCGCCAATCTCGAACGGATTGCAACGGTCTGAGATCGGTCATGGCTGATCGAGATCACGGCTTGGATCGATCGAAACCATCAGATCGTCGCCTATCGGATCGATCGCGACAGTCTGAGATCGTTCATCGCCGACTAGGATCGATCAGGGCTTGGATCGATGGCAACCGTCGGATCGACGCCGATCGATCCGATCGCCACGGTCCGAGATCGGTCGTTGACGATCGGGATCAGGGCTTGGATCGATCGAAACCGTCGGATCGTCGCCGATCGGACCGATCGCCACGGTCTGAGATCGGTCGTGGCAGATCGGGAACATGGCTTGGATCGATCGCAACCGTCGGATCGTCAGCGATCTCGGATCGATGACAACGGTCCGGGATCGATCGTGGCCGATCGGGATCAGGGCTTGGATCGATCGCAACCGTCGGATCGTCGTCGATCGGATCGATCACCACGGTCCAAGATCGGTGGTGGCCGATCGGGATCACGGCTTCGATCGATCGCAACCATCGGATCGTCGCCGATCTTGGACGGATTGCAACGGTCCAAGATCGGTCGTGGCCAATTGGGATCACGGCTTGTATCGATTGGAACTGTCGGATCATCGCCTATCGAATTGATCGCGACGGCCCGAGATCGTTCATCGCCGACCGAGATCGATTAAGGCTTGGATCGATCGCAACCGTCAGATGGTCACCGATTGGACCGATCGCCACGGTCCGAGATCGGTCGTGGCCGATCGGGATCACGGCTTGGATCGATTACAACCGTCGGATTGTCGACGATCGGACCGATCACCACGGTCTGAGATCGGTCATGGCCGATCAGGATCAGGGCTTAGATCGATCGCAACCGTCAGATCGTCAGCGATCTCGGACCGATCGCAACGGTCCGGGATCGGTCATGGCCGATCGGGATCAGGGATTGGATCAATCGCAACCATTGGATCGTCGCTGATCGGACCGATCACCACGGTCCGAGATCAATCGTGGCCGATCGAGATCAGGGCTTGGATCGATCACAACCGTCGGATCGTCACCGATCGGATCAATCGCTACGGTCCGAGATCGGTCATGGCCGATCAGGATCAGGGCTGGGATCGATGGCAACCGTCGGATCGACGCCGATCGGTCCGAGATCGATCGTGGACGATCGGGATCACGGCTTGGATCGATCACAACTGTCAGATCATCGCCGATCGATCGATCACCACGGTCCGAGATCGGTCGTGGCCGATCGGGATCAGGGCTTGGATCGATCACAACCGTCGGATCGTCAGCGATCTCGGACCGATCGCAACGGTCCAGGATCGGTCATGGCCGATCGGGATTAGGGCTTGGATCGATCGCAATCGTCGGATCATCGCCGATCAGACCGATCGCCACGGTCCGAGATCGGTCATGGCCGATCGGGATCACGGCTTCGATCGATCGCAACCGTCGGATCGTCGCCGATCTCGGACGGATTGCAACGGTTCGAGATCGGTCGTGGCCGATCGGGATCACGGCTTGGATTGATCGCAACCATCGGATCGTCGCCTATCAGATTGATCGCGACGGTCCGAGATCGTTCATCGCCGATCGGGATCGATCATGGCTTGGATCGATGGTAACCGTCGGATCGACGCTGATCGGTCCGATCGCCATGGTCCAAGATCAATCGTTGACGATCGAGATTAGGGCTTGGATCGATCGCAACCGTCGGATCATCGCCGATCTGACCGATCGCCACGGTCCGAGATCGGTCGTGGCCGATCGGGATCAGGGCTCGGATCAATCGCAACCGTCGGATCGTCGGTGATCTTGGACCGATCGCAACGGTTCGGGATCGGTCGTGGCCGATCGGGATCAGGGCTTGGATCGATCACAACCGTCGGATCGTCGCCGATCGGTCCGATCGCCCCGGTCCAAGATCGGTCGTGGCCGATCGGGATCACGGCTTCGATCAATCGCAACCGTCGGATCGTCGCCGATCTCGGACGGATTGCAACGGTCCGAGATCGGTCGTGGCCGATCGGGATCACGACATTGATCAATCGCAACCGTCGGATCGTCGCCTATCGGATCGATCGCGACGGTCCAAGATCGTTCATCGCCGACCAGGATCGATCAGGGCTTGGATCGATGGCAACCGTCGGATCGACGCCGATCGGTCCGATCGCCACAGTCCGAGATCGATCATGGACGATCGGGAACAGGGCTTGATCGATTGCAACCGTCGGATCGTCGCCGATTGGATCGATCGCCATGGTCCGAGATCGGTCGTGGCCGATCGGGATCATGGCCTGGATTGATCGCAACCATCGGATCGTCGGCGATCGGATCGATCGCCATGGTCCGAGATCGGTCACGGCCGATCGGGATCAGGGCATGGATCGATCGCAATCGTCGATCGTCAGCAATCTCGGACCGATCACAACGGTCCGGGATCGGTCGTGGCCGATCGGGATCAGGGCTTGGATCGATCACAACCGTCGGATCGTTGCCGATTGGACTGATCATCACGGTCCGAGATCGGTCATGGCCGATCGGGATCAGGGCTTGGATCGATCGCAACCGTCGGATCATCGCCGATCGGATCGATCGCCGTGGTTCGAGATTGGTCGTGGCTGATCGGGATCAGGGCTGGGATCGATGGCAACCGTCGGATCGATACCGATCGGTCTAATCGCCACGGTTCGAGATTGGTCGTGGACGATCGGGATTAAGCCTTGGATCGATCGCAACCGTCGGATCATCGCCGATCGGACCGATCGCCATGGTCCGAGATCGGTCGTGGCCGATCGGGATTAGGGCTTGGATCGATCGCAACCGTCGGATCAGCGATCTCGGACTGATCGCAACGGTCCGAGATCGGTCGTGGCTGATCGGGATCATGGTTTGGATCGATCGCAACTATCGGATCATCGCCGATCAGACCGATCGCCCGGTCTGAGATCGGTCGTGGCCGATCGAGGTCACGGCTTCGATCGATCACAACCGTCAGATCGTCGCCGATCTTGGATGGATTGCAACGGTCCAAGATCGGTCGTGGTCGATCGGGATCACGGCTTGGATCGATCGCAACCGTCGGATCATCGCCTATCAGATCGATCGCGATGGTCCGAGATCGTTCATCGCCGACCGGGATCGATCAGGTCTTGGATCGATGGCTACCGTCGGATCGACGCTGATCGGTCCAATCGCCACGGTTCAAGATCGGTCGTGGACGATCAGGATCATGGCTTGGATCGATCGCAACCGTCGGATCGTCGCCGATCGGACCGATCGCCACGGTCCGAGATCAGTCGTGGCCAATCGGGATCAGGGCTTGGACCGATCGCAACCGTCGGATCGTCAGCGATCTCGGACCGATCGCAACGGTCCGGGATCGGTTGTGGCCGATCGGATCAGGGCTTGGATCGATCGCAACCGTCGGATCGTCGCCGATCGGACCGATCGCCATAGTGCGAGATCGATCGTGGCCGATCGGGATCACGGCTTCGATCGATCGCAACCGTCGGATCGTCGCCAATCTTGGACGGATTGCAACGTTCCGAGATCGGTCGTGGCCGATTGGGATCATGGCTTGGATCGATCGTAACCGTCGGATCGATCACGACGGTCCGAGATCGTTCATCGCCGACCGGGATCGATCAGGGCTTGGATCGATGGCAACCGTCGGATCGACGCCGATCGGTCCGATCGCAACGGTCCGAGATTGATCGTGGACGATCGGGATCAGGGCTTGGATCGATCGCAACCATCGGATCGTCGCCGATTGGACCGATCACCACGGTCCGAGATCGGTCATGGCCGATCGAGATCACGGCTTGGATTGATCGCAACCGTCGGATCGTCAACGATCTCGGACGGATCGCAATGGTCCGGGATCGATCGTGGCCGATCAAGATCAGGGCTTGGATCGATCGCAACGTCGGATCATCGCCGATTAGACCGATCGCCACGATCCGAGATCGATCGTGGCCGATCGGGATCAGGGCTTGGATCGATCGCAACCGTCGGATCGTCGCCGATCGAATCGATCGCCACGGTTCGAGATCGGTCGTGGCCTATTAGGATCAGGGCTGGGATCGATGGCAACCATCGGATCAACGTTGATCGGTCGATCGCCACGTCCGAGATCGGTCGTGGACGATCAGGATCAGGGCTTGGATCGATCGCAATCGTCGGATCGTCGCCGATCGGACCGATCGCCACGGTCCAAGATCGGTCGTGGCCGATCGGGATCAGGGCTTGGATCGATCGCAACCGTCGAATCATCAGCGATCTCAGACCGATCGCAACGGTTCGGGATCGGTCGTGGCTGATTGGGATCAGGGCTTGGATCGTTCGCAACCGTTGGATCGTCGCCGATCGGATTGATCACCACGGTCCGAGATCGGTCGTGGCCGATCGGGATCATGGCTTCGATCGATCGCAACCGTCGGATCGTCGCCGATCTCGGACGGATTGCAACGGTTCGAGATCGTTCGTTGCCGATCGGGATCACGGCTTGGATCGATTGCAACCGTCGGATCGTCGCCTATCGGATCAATCGCGACGGTCCGAGATCGTTCATCGCCGATCGGGATCGTCAGGGCTTCGATCGATCGCAACCATCGGATCGTCGCCGATCGGACCGATCACCACGGTCCGAGATAAAATAATTTTTAATATTGTGCAATGTTTTTAAGAAAAATAATAGTAATAAAAAAATTAAAAAATATTGCAACGCAATATGTTTGTCGCAATTATTTTCAAAAAATATATTTTTTATTAATTATAATTATTAAAAAAATATTGCGATGCATTAGCGACGCATTTTCCTAAAAAATAATTTTTTTAGAGAAAATAATTTTTAATTTTGCGACGCACGTATTGTGTCGCAATGTTTTTTAGAAATAAATGTAATTAAATTTTTTTAAAAAAAACATTGCGACGCATTATTTGCGTCATAATTATTTTCAGAAAATATAAATTTTTTTAGTTATAAATATTTAAAAATATTACGATGCAATTTCCTAGAAAATAATTTTCTCAGGGAAAAATAATTTTTAATATTGCGACGCATTTATTGCGTCGCAATGTTTTAAGAAAAATAAATGTAATAAAAAAATTAAAAAAAATATTGCGATGCAATATATGCATCGCAATTATTTTTAAAAATATAAATTTTATCAGTTATAAATATTTAAAAATATTACGACTCATTTGCTATGCAATTTCCTAAATTGCAGTCGTAGCTTTTCATTTCTTTATAGCTGTTTATGCAATAATATTTGTGTATTTGTAGTTATTTACAATTGTTATGTCTTGATTATTTACATTCTGCTTCAAATTGAATGATGCATTAAATTATGTAATGCTAGATAGAAAGTCTTGTTGTATTATTATTTAATTTTCAGCAACAAATTAGTAGTTTCAATGATTTATATTTTAGTCTTCACAAACATTTATATTCGACATAATAATCTTAAGAAGTCAGTGACTATATATATAGAACACTATTCCTATATATGTATAATTGACAAGAAGTTAAGAATAACAAGCATAAGTTCGATTGTCTTCGGATTTCCATATTATTAATCACAGCACTATAACCTTTAGACCCGTTTGAGAATTTGTAAGCCTTAGTCTTGCAAATTCTCAAATTGTCCTGGTGGACAGTTTGAGAATATTTTTGCGATATGTTAGTCTGCTATTAATCATCGTTGGGTGAGATTGCGGTTTGTATTTGCTCATACGTTCTCCTAGTGTGGCTATATGCCACACATTTAGGAGAACATATGGGAAATGCTGCTGAAATTTCAACGTAACCGATCGATGATAATTAATAGCAGAATAACATATCACAAAAAATATTCTTGAATGGGATAGGGCCTTACCTTTTAGACATGGAGTGAAGGTAGAATTAATTTAGGACACTTGAATGCTTGTGAAGTCTCATGATTAAACGGACCGCCTTGCGGCCCGACCCAAACTCAAGCCCTAGCATTAGCCATGAACCTGTGCCTCGGTCCTTGCTAGCACGCCAAGGATCGTAGCCGTGGCCGCCTTGCAGGTAGGGACCTTAGTTGTCTAAAAAAAATTGTTTAGTTATAAATGATTTAAATGGTTGTTATTAACCTTAGTTGTGTAAAAGAAATAATTTAGTTATATATTAGTAATACTAATATAGTTTTATTTTGTGGTTTCCTTTAATGGTTTACCAGACTTGTATAAGTCGGTCAAAAATGAGCGGGCTCGCTCGTGGATGTATGCAAGGATAAAAGATGGCTTGCTTAATCCAGATTTTCTGAATGGATTGGAAGAATTTATCGCATTTGCATGTAGCCAACCTGAATGGATGGATGGGCCTAGGATTAGGTGCCCATGCAACTTCCACAGGTGTCAGAATAAAGCCTACAGAGATGTGAAACTGTTAAGGTGCATTTGTGTAAGAAGGGGTTTGTTCCTGATTACTATGTTTGGTACTGTCATGGTGAACCAGAGGATATTCCAGCAGTTGTTATAGGCCAACAAGAGTCAATTCCCGTAGATGAACCATTTGTGAATTTAAACACATATGAACAAATGGTGATGAATGCATCGGGTAATGAATTCAATCAGAATACATTTATGGAAGAACCAAATCCAGATGCACAACAATTTTATGATATGTTGCGTGCTGCAAATCAAGAATTGTATCCTGGTTGTGAGGGTCATTCCAGTTGTCTACAGCTGCTCGAATGTTGAATATTAAGGCAGAACATCGATTATCAGAAAAGGCGTTCAATTCTGTAGCTGGGTTAATCAAGAAAATTTTGCCAAATGATAATGTTGTAGCAGACAGTTTTTACGCAACAAGAAGTTGTTGCGTGGGCTTGGGCTCCCGTTAATAAGATCGATTGTTGCTTGAACAATTGTATGATATTTGGGGTGAAGACTCAGAGCTGAGATGGTGTAAGATTTGTGGGCAATCGAGGTACAAAAACACGAAGGGGAGCTAGTACAAGTAGGAGGAAAAGTGTGCCTTACAAGAGGATGCATTACTTTCCTCTTACCCCACGCCTGCAGAGATTATACAGATCTGAGGCAACAGCTGCTGATATGAGATGGCATGCCGAACATGAATCTAAAGAGGATGAAATGCGGCATCCATCAGATTCAAAGGCTTGGAAGCATTTCAATGAAAATCATCCTGATTTCGCTGAAGATATAAGGAATGTGAGATTAGGTCTTTGTACCGATGGCTTCCAACCATTTGGTCAAGCGGGGCAACAGTATTCATGTTGGCCTGTGATACTGACTGTATATAACCTTCCTCCATGGAAGTGCATGAAAGATACTGCAATGTTTTTAACCGTTTTGGTTCCAGGACCATCAAATCCAAAGGAAAAGATTGATGTCTTTCTGCAACCGTTGGTGGCCGAATTGAAAATGTTGTGGGAAACAGGAGTCGTAGCCTACGACATTTCTATGAAACAGAATTTCATCATGAGAGCTGCTTTGATGTGGACAATAAGTGATTTTCCGGCATATGCAATGTTGTCTGGTTGGAGCACTGCTGGACGTCTGGCATGCCCTCATTGCATGTATGATTCGGATGCATTTACATTGCAGAAGAGTGGTAAGCAGTCATGGTTTGATAACCATAGGAAGTTCTTGCCCCCAAATCATCCTTACAGGCGTAACTTGATCGCCTTCCGGAAGAACAAAGCAGTCACAAAATTTGCCGAACCGGTTAGGTCCGGCACGGATATATTTGATACTATAGAGCATTTGGGGTTGATGTATGCATGGGAACCAGATGCAGATAGAATAAATGGCCGTATATGTAAAGAACATAACTGGAAGAAGCGAAGTATATTTTGGGATTTGCCTTATTGGAGCACAAATCTCATCCGGCACAACTTGGATGTTATGCATATCGAGAAAAATTTCTTTGATAACATATTTAACACGGTGCTAAACATCCCGGGAAAAACAAAAGATACTGCAAAGTCAAGAGAAGAACTTAATCAGTACTGCAGAAGAGGTGATTTGAGAAGGAGTGCCGATGGGACCTATCCTAAAGCATGTTACACTCTTGACAGAAATTCACGAGAAGTTTTATGTAACTGGCTTAGAGGGTTAAAATTTCCAGATGGTTATGCCTCAAATATCGGTAGGTGTGTGGACATGCATAAGCTCAAGTTGTTCGGCATGAAGAGTCACGACTGCCATGTTTTCATGCAACGGTTATTACCTATAGCTTTTCGTGAGTTGCTTCCGCAACATGTCTGGAAGGCAATTACGGAGCTCAGCTTATTCTTCAAGGAGTTATCTGCCGCAGTCATTACTTCTGCATCCATGGCAAGGCTTGAGGAGGAAATTCCAATTATTTTATGCAAGCTTGAGCGAATATTTCCTCCCAGTTTTTTTGACTCAATGGAGCATTTACCGGTTCACTTGCCATACGAAGCGAGCATAGCTGGTCCCGTGCAGTATCGCTGGATGTATCCTTTCGAGAGGTAAATATATACATCATTAAGATATGTTGACATTTCAAATATTATTTCATTGCTTGAAAAATTGGTTAATTTTTTGTTGCAACTTTACATATAGGTATCTTAAGAAGTTAAAAAATAATGTGCGTAATAAGGCAAGGGTTGAAGGTTCTATATGCAATGCACACTTGGTCGAAGAAGTTTCAGCTTTTGCCTCGCATTACTTTGAGGGTCACGTCCACACGAGGAGCCGAAATCATGGTCGTAACGATGACGTATGTGTGGACGAAGGAGAAGCTAATGACGGTAGAATATCAATTTTTAAAGCTATCGGCCGTTCATTTGGTGGGCAGAAGTCAAGAAATCTTAGCGATATGGAGTATAATGCAGCACATATTACATCCTAATGAACTGTAGAGAAGTCGATCCATATATTGAGTAAGTGTATACTTCAATGCTAATTGAAAATTTAATTTAAATTACAATATACCATAATATTTAATTTCTAACATAGTTTTCATCCTTTTCATCCCATAAGGATGTTTTGTGATAGACAACGACAGATGAATCCCGACATCAGTCAAGTTGCAATTGGGCAGAAATTAGAAACGGAGTTTGCTTACTGGTTTTATGAATTTGTGAGTAGTATCACTCAATCAATTTCATAATGGCTTTATTTTTTGAATTGGATGTCAATAGCTTATTAATTTATAGGTCAACGGTCCATGGTCCACAACCGACAATATTTTCATTAAATGTCTATCGCAATGGCCATTGAAGACCGTAACAACCTCTACTGGCTATTTTGTAAATGGGTACAAATTTCAGATTGAACGATTAGCAGCTTCAAGAGGCACGCAGAACTGGGGCGTGTGTGTAAAGGAGAAAGTGTTGGAGCAAATATGCAGGATTATTATGGAAAGTTAGTAGAGGTGGTTGAAGTTGAATATCCCGGTTGGCCTATGAAACGAACCGTATTGTTTCGTTGTGATTGGTTCGATCCGATAGTTCCTGTGGGCAAAAGGGTTCATAACGACTACAATTTGGTTGAAGTGAACCATCGACGAAGATTGCAGAAATATGACCCATTCATCCTTGCATCCCAAGCTCAGCAAGTCTTTTACTGCGGATATCCAAGTTTGCGCAACGACAAGCGAGATTGGTGGGCCGTTTCTAAAATCGTCCCACGTTCAACAATCGTATTAGAGGAGAGTTCATCAAGTCAATCAGCCGAGTGCCCTGCATTTCAAGAGGATGAGATGGAAATGCATGCAATTGAGGACGACACAAGGGCTCCTGAAACATCACTTAGAGATCCAAATGGTGATGTCCAAGAAATTGCGGATGCAAATGTTCGGTTTCCTTCCGATGATAATGAAACTGATTCGCAATCCGATACGGCATCGGATGTTGAACCAACATTTCACGAAACAAATGACACCGATTAAACATAGAGGTTTTTTAAAATTTAACTTTTTTTATAAGTGTTAAATTTTACATAGTCAATCATTAATCGTAATTTAATTGTGTGAATCTTTAGTATTTTCAGTATGACGGGCAGAGGTAGATCTACCGACGACAGACGGAGTGAGCAGGGACGTAGCCCTGCTGCATCAGATCACATGAGCGTCGGAGATGGAGAGTTTGGATCTCCAGCAGTCGCACCTTCGATCTCTCCAGCAGTTTATATTACCATCCAGCCGATCGGCACAGACCTCCGAGAGTTCTTCCACCATCGGCCGCACCGTACTTCGACTTGATGCTCAGGGGATGTAAGTATATACTAATTAAAAATATATGTTTATGTTTTTAAGTCAATTACTTATAAACATGCATTTTTTTAACAGATTCATTGAGCAGCATCATGTATCCAGCCACATCAGCGCCGTATTTCAGAGGCGTGCAGATCCCAGTGGCTACGATTGGCGCCACGTATCTCAGCCACGAGGGAGTTTTATTTTTCTGAGTTTCAGGTAAACTTATTAAATACAATTTATCAGTGATATAAAATTTCTTAATCTTAATAAATTCAGAAACTAACTGTTTATTTTAATGCAGAAAAAGTTTACGTGGGATCCTGCCAGCCATGATGCCATTAGGGCAGCATGGGAGGCTCTGACGCGACGCCGATACTCCGACATGCTTCATCGTTGGAGGTCATCGGGTCAGCGTCCTGCGCACGTGCCAGAGGGTATTTGGCACGAGTGGCAGCAGGCCTGGCAGTCCGATGGCTGGCGCAGGAGGTCCGCATCAGCCAGCACGAACCGCCGATCTGAGAAGGGCGGTCCTGGCACGGGTCTCTCCCGCCATACTTCGGGCTCCATTTCGATTCAGGAGCACAGACGGCGTATGGTAAGAAAACATAAATATTTTAATTACTATTTTAGTTATTTACAAATATTTATTATATCAATTTTTTTATTGTTATAGTCTGAGCAGGAGGGCGGAGATCCTGGTGAGTTTCGTCTATTCAGGGCGACACACACCAGGAGGGACGGTTCCTGGGTCGACACGCGATCACGGGAGGTTGCGGTAAGAAATTAGATTTATGTAGTATCTGTTTAATTTCTAAAATTTTATTTCAAGAAATTTATTAACTCATTTATTGTTGATTTCATAATTTCAAGACACGAGTCGAGGAGCTTCGCTCCCAGGCATCGCAGGTCGACTCTACTGATGGGGAGACGCCCGTCGAACTCTCAGCAGAGGAGAGTCGACGTGTGTTTTTGGAGGCTGTTGGTGCCCAGCCACGAGACCGCAGGGTCTATGGTCTGGGCACTAGAGCTTCTACATATTTTCCCCATCAGGCCTCCAGCTCGCGAGTTCTGGTGATCTTCCTCCCGAGCGTTTAGACTTCGCAGATCTATTGCAGGAGGAGGATTCGCAGGAGAGGAGGTCGAGCAGATTCGGATCGTATGCGAGGCCGGGATCAGGAGGTTGCAGACATGCGAGATGAGATGCATCATTTGCGGGATATGGTTAGCCGCTTGTCGCAGAGTCTCCAGCCTCCACGTGATCGCCAGATTCTTGATGTATTTTTTTTTCTTTTTTATGTTGTAAAAACTTCAAAATTTTAATATATAATTATTTTTGAAATTTATTATTGTTTGGATTGAGTGAAAATGTTTGTATCAATATTTAGATTTAACGAAATTGTATTAACCGTTTTAATTTTTAATATTTTATTTTTTAAAAAAATTTAATTAGCGACGCATTAGCGACTAAAATTGCATCGCTAATATTTTTAAAATATTATTATTAAATATTGCGACGCAATGACCTGGCATCGCAATAATTTAAAAAAAAATTAATAGCGACGCATTAGCGACTAAATTGCGTCGCTATTATATAAAATATTTTTAATAAATATTGCGACGCAATGACCTTGCGTCGCAATATTTTAAAAAAAAATTTTTACGACGCATTAGCGACTCAAATTGCGTCGCTATTATACAAAAATATTATTATTAAATATTGCGATGCAACTAAATGCGTCGCAATATTTAATAATAATTTTAAATATTAAAAATTAATTTTAAATTTAGCGACGCATTTGGATGCGTCGCAATATTGCGATGCATTGTTGCGTCGCAGAGAGTCGCAATATTGCGACGCAATTGCGACAAATGGATTGCGACGAACATCTGAGCGACGCTGTCATTGCGTCGCTATTGCATCGCAATAGCATGTTTAGCGATGCAATTGCGACACATTTGGGCGTTGCAATATTTTTTTCCCCTTGTAGTGTAAAAGTTTTCACATCATCAAACGACAAAGAGCAAATCCTATAAGAAATCCTGAAATGAAAAGGAAGTTCCCATATAGGACCATTGACATAGTTCTCATTCCACCCCTATTCTCGGTAGTTGGTGGAACTTGCTGCATTAACTGCATCGTCGCTGGAGGGTCACTCGGCATGCCCTCTGGCATTTCCCAAACTTCAGGTGTATAGCATCGTTCAAGAAAAGCGGCTTGGGCTTCATGCCATGTATTGTACTTTTTGTGTTCATTGTTTGGAAAGCCATCAACCAATGCCTTGCAACTATCCCACTCCCTTACGATTCCTCTTTTGCATCCAGCGAATACAACATAGAACGGCACTATGAGGACCAGGCAGCAAACAAAAGTAATCCTATTGTTCGCTATGACCACCGTCCATTGTGGAGGATCCTGCAGACAATAGAATGATCATAAATTATAATATATAGCATGCAATCACCGAAATAGTAAGGAAATAATGATTTTTCAAAATAATCATACTTCTAGATGTAAATTGATGCCACATTGCGTTGGCAATACAATCCCTCTTAACCTCACCCCTCCTAGATTCATCTTGACTAATGGGGTTGAAACTTAATTGCTCGCTATCATCCAGGGAGTCATCGATATCATTGGCATTGAAATACTTATCGTTGCCTTGAGTTCGTCGGATAAAATTATGTATGATGCAGCAAGACAAAATGATTTTTTTTTGAACTTCAAACCGGTAAGGCAGTGGAGATCGAAGAATCTTGAATCATTTTTTAAGAATCCCAAAAGCCTTTTCCACGCAGTTACGCAGTTGTGCGTGCCGATGGTTGTAAAGATCCTTATGGTTCTCATAATTTTGCCGACCAGAAGCGGATGTATGAAAGGTACTAAGATGATACCTAGTACCCCGAAAGGGTGCCAAAAATCGATCTGTATTAGCGTACCCCGAGTCAACCAAGTAAAACTTTCCTGCATAAATTGACACTCAACACGCGTAAACAAACATAACACTTTTCGGGAACATGATTATATTTTGAAAACCTTACCATCTGGGACTGTAAATCCTCCATGGTCACAGCACCATCTCAAAACTCTCATGTCCGATGCCGATCCTTCCCAACCAATGCACACAAACATAAACATGTAGTCGAAAGATACAGCAGCCATGACATTCTGAGATATAGTATTCTTTCGATTGCGAAAATGAGGTTGATCCTCCTTTGGTAGAATAACCTCTATATGCGTGCCATCTATGGCACCAATTGCATCCTACAGTAAAAAAAAATGTTTCAGCAAAGTTTATGAAATCTAATTGATGCAATGTGTCATGGAGAATGTTCGACCGTTACCTTGAAGAATGGATAGAAAGATCGATTATCTCTTATCTTCGGATGAACCGTTGAATCATTTGATGGGAGTTGAATGAACTCATCCTGCAAATGCAATACAACATCCATAACCTTATGGAAGTACCTACTTATCGTCTCTCCCGAGTGCTGGTAGGTCTCCTAAATAATCCTATTCGATTGACCATGACCTAGACATGACAAAAAGATTGCTATTTGCTCATCAATTTCCACCGTCCGACCCGATTTTAGCAACCCACTGCCAACAACTTTCTCTTTAAGAATCCGAAACATCTCTGTGTTCATTCTCAAGTACCGATAGCATCAGTCATAATGGCCATTCAATATGTCTCGAATAATGTTCGCACCGCTGAATTGTCTTGTATGGCATGGAACCCTTTGTGGACACGAAGTCTCTTCATCCGTGTCCATTAACTCATCCAACAATTCGATCATAATGTCATCATCAAGCGGCATGCCATTCAAAGTTTGCATTAGTAAATCAAATTGATGACTTGCCATGTCAATTGCAAAAGACACCAGCTACATAAACACGGAACATTGGCACAAGAACACATTGTTACATTAAATTAGAAAAATTAAACAACTATCACTGTCACAAGAACTCAGTGTTACATTGAACATTAAATAAAGCATTTCCATTCCATTAGAATTACACCTAACATATCAAGACAAATGTTTCATCAAACTAACAAAGCAAATAAGTAGGTACCACAATAAGATCAAATACCATGATGTTTATTCAAGTGATAGTTGACAAAACTTTTCATTTGCTCTGCGTCTAACATCATGAATAATTGACGAGTCTCGAAGGATTGACACAATATGTTAGACATAACTATGAAGTCATCCATCGCCAAATGTAAGCTAAAAAGCTTCGGCATGCACTTATCCATACCACACGAAGCTTCCTTTTCGGCCTTCTCTAGTGTGACAGCCAACATTTTTCTCAACAATTGTATGGCTTCTTCCGAGAACTCCAAACGTTGGGTGGATTGCCGCCTCAAATCCTCTAATATTTCAAACTTGTCAATCCCTCCAAATCGTCTACGTCGTTGTGTTGTGGGCGTTGTATCCTGATGCAACCTCTTGCCTTGAGAGGATGCTGCACCATCAGAGGCCGATTCACTATGATTAACAGTAGGGTTATCAGATTGATATTGTGGGGTTGGTGAAGGTCCAATATCAGCCATGCCATGTCTAGGGGAAGCGATAGGATCATCAGACTCTCCTCCTCCCTCAAGATCTACATGAATCGCATTATTGTCAGTGTCATTAAGTAAATTCGGTTCATTAAAGTAGCAGTCATCTGATTGAGTAAATAAAAGAGGGGCAGGAGTCCTAAAATTAGGAATGTCAGATGATTCGAGTGCTGGAATTGCTTGCAGAGGTGTTGCATCAATGCGTGTCGCAGCCCTAGCACAAGTAGCAACTTTCTTTCCATACCAAATGAGCATATCCTCATATGGTGCAAAAGGCTTGTTCCTACAGTGTATCAGTTCCCTATTGACCTAGTATACATTCAAATAGGAAATTAGCTTCAATTTATTCAAAGTTAATGCAATTCTAAGAAACATTGACTGATTAGCTTACCGAGATCACATTGTCCCACTGTTCATCAGTATTGGCAGGGATTTGTCTCTCTGGATCCCAACCCCAACCAGACAAAGTCGCCAAGTAATGATATCGATGAAAAATTTTTCTCAAATTCTTCATTCTATTTTGCATATTCTGAACGGTGTATTTGGTTTTAGCCTTTATATTGAACCGTTCAAGAACCCTAAGGAGAGCACGCTTGGTAAATGTGTTTCCGGATGTACCACCCCTAAGAAACTCCTTCAGCAATCTTGACAAGATTTTATCCTCTTCATCGGTCCAATTAGTGACCCTAGCACAAGATGATCATGTATCACCACTCTTCGAAGTGCCAACTATGGTTCTTCTTTCGTGTGCCTAATTATTCGATGAGATACAAGAGGCGAAAAATAGTCATGCTAATGGTTGTGTATGATGCATACAACATACAGATAAGATAAAATACATGGTTATGCTCATTGATCCTAAAAGAATAGAAGCTAAAATTCTTTACTTTAATATTTTTAAAACTAGAAACATTGAGGCCCAGTTCGATCAGCTACAGCCCTAACTACAAACGTTCAGTACTGCAGTACTTTTGTTACCATGAAATCCAATTGCCAAAAGCTCTTGCAAGGGGTGGACTAGACCGATCAAACTTTCATAATTATTAATTAATACATTAGCTATATATTATTACACAAATAAACCAAACTTCATATAACCGAAGAGGAGGTGGGGGATCGAAGAGGAGTCAACAGCCAATAAAAGTATGGATTAGTTTAATTGCACTGTTTTAGATAAATTACAACAACACCTAAACTATTTTCGTATAACCGAATGAGCATAACTATGATGCATAAGACGCCATGTTCTTGACAACTTCTGCATCATCTACGAGAGGAATAAAATAGAATGTCCTCCGGATTTTATGGAAAAGAAACCAAGAAATCCAAACAAAACAAAAAACAAAATAGGTCTTGTTTCCAAGCCCAATTAGATGAAAAGAGGGCAAAAAAACAATAGGTCCGTCGCCCTGGCTCACGGATCGCCAGATATAGACAGGATCAAGAAAGATTCCAAAAATAGAAGAATGGATCCAGTGGTTATAGAGTCAAGGGAACGAGAGAGAAGGGAAGGAAGAAGAACAGAGAGAGGGGGCAGATATTAACCAGGCCAAAATTTCTAATTGCGACAGCAAAGCAGAAAAATACATATAAAAAATAAAACAAAAACAAAATAGGTCCTGGAACCCTAATCTGAGACATAATAAGCATCAAAATAGGTGTCATGATCGAGTCGGATAAAGAAGAAAAAAAGGAAAAGAACTTACCTGAGACAAGTTCCGAGAGATGGGAGCAGAGATCGGAATATGGGAGCAGAGATCGAAAATCCAGGGTTCAGCGAACCCTATTTGGGAGCAGAGATCGAAAGACGGGAGCAGAGATCGAAGACGGGAGCAGAGATCGAAAATCCAGGGTTCCATGTCCAGAAGTTCGGGAGCAGAGATCGAAGACGGGAGCAGAGATCGAAAGATGGGAGTAGAGCTCAGAAGACGAGAGCAGGGCGACGACCGCTCGAATGGAAGGACAAACGAATGAGATCCTAGGGTTAAAAATATTTTTTCATATTACCAAATATGCCCTCAGAGGATAGCTGAAGGGATATCTAGCTATTCCTGGGGTTCCTAGGGAATAACTTTAGGGGATAACTCATGGTTAAACATGGGTTATCCCCTCTGGTTAACCTTTTTCAGAGATAACCCCTACAACTATAGCTTTTGGGGATAAGAGGGGATATCTGAGGGATATCCCCCCTTATTCCCCATTTCAAACACTACCTTAAGGCCATTATGGGCCGAGCCATTGGAGCTTTTATGGGCCGAGCCTATAAATAGACCCAGGGATTGAGATTGAGGGATGTATCAATAGAATAGTTTTGAGTAGCCCTCCATCTCATTTTATTTCTATTTTCTATTGATCTTTTCATGGGCATCTAAAGGTAATCATTGGGTTACACCTCTACGCGATCGTGCTCATGGTAGGAGGATCTGATCGAGCCGGGTCATTGTACCTTGGGGACAGATCGCAATAACCTGCACGAAAGGGCAAAAATCTGATTCTTAGGGCAGTGTCTAACATGCCTTGGTCCTAGTTTGATCCATATCTTATTCTTTTATTTTTTTTATTTATATATTTAAATTTCTATATTATATTTCTCAACAGCTAAGGATCAGATCTCCCTTTATGTATACATGTTTTGTCTTTTGTTTTCTTCTGCTGGTGTATGCAGATGCTTATTAGTTTTGATTTTAATGTATAGATGGTATAGATCAGATGATCCAATCTAGATAGTTTGCATCTTGCATGCCACTATTTTTACATGTGCTAATGACCTTTTTATGTAATTATCAATATTATGTGTTGTTCATGTCCACATTATGAAATATTATTGTTGTTCATGTGTAGGGTGCCATTGTTATCTATATATGTTTCTTTGTCTTCACATGCATGTAGAGAGCATTGACAGGCTTTAATCAAGAAAATAAAAGCTTAAATCTACATTCAAGCATTGACGCTAGAACTGGACGTGTATAAACATCTATGTTAATAGTTAATCTTTTAAGCAACTGACTATGCAACAGTCATGGATGCTTGTTTGTTGTGTTCAGTGGTGAGAACTTTTCATGTGGATGCACTTGTTAAACAATGTCATTGGAAGGTAGTTTGCAAAATATAATCCATAATTTTTAATAATTGAGTAATTGACTAAACTATAGAATGAGAATGGTGATCCAGGTAAAGAGAGGTCGAGATAATATAATGATCTCTTTAATCTATGGAACAAGTTATTAAACTCTTAATATGGCAATTATATTTTCACTTGTCATTGTTGGTTATTATTGATTTTACATAGGGTATTTCTGTGTATCAGTGTATGTAATATGTATATATAATAAGTCACAATTCTTTTCATACTACAATAAATGGGATAGAACCCATTCCCTCTATTATCTGATATTGCCTATAGCTATTTCACTTTGCTTTGCCTTGATGCCATTTCCAATTTGAATGTCACTTTTGGTGAAGTGTGGATATCTGTTTGGTAACTCACAAGTTTGCATTTGCTCAACCTAATGAAACAATAATGTAATATAGGTGTTCTTTATAAGAATTACTCTCTCATATTAGCACGTGATATTTCATATTCATGAAACCATTGAGAACACCACAAAAGTTTAATTGCTTTGCAGTGTCCTTTTGTTCTGATAAATTACAATTCATTGAATGTTTTAAGCTTATATTATTATTTTTAGTTAAAACAATATGGTTGTGATAGAGATATGGTATAGAAGTGTGACTAAAATTACTCAAAGTAAGAAGCTTATTTTATCTCCGGATATTTGCAAGCAAAATTTATGGCTATGATGATCCATTTCAGAAGCGCACATATATTTACATTCTTACATAAATTCAAAAGTCTTCTTATTCCAGATAAGTGTTTTCTATTATAGTGGCCATTGAGAGATTACACCATGTTTTATCTTGTTTTAGTTTGGAAGTTGTGATCTCTTTTAGTTATTTTTTTTGTATGGCTTTATATTGAATATCAAGCATTGCCAAGCCATATACGGCTTCGTCATAAGTCTATAAGATAAATAAAAAAAATTATCTCTTTGGAATTTGTCGAGAAGAATTTGGCAGATTAATTAACCAAGGAGTTATCTAGGAGTGGAGTCCTAGATTCATCGAGGGGGATGTGGCTTAAGCCCATTTTTTGGTCACCAGCAGTGGATACCCAACCTCTGTGATTGGAGATCCTATGAATGAGGTTCAATGTGGTAGAAACGAAGCTGATTGAGTGATCTTGTTACAGCATAAATTTTTGAAAAATTTTTCATCCCATCTCTATGATGAGTGCTCTTATAAAGTGACAAAGTAAATTTGTGTAAGATTGAGTCATACTCTTAATGGATCCGAGGTAGGTTATCTATAGGATATTATCACAAATACCCTTGGAGGATTCACCTATATGGGAATCGTCATATTAGGCTGTGACTAAAGGTTTGGGCTAACCTTAAGGAATTCTCATGAAAAATCAAGATACTAAGCGCAAGGCCTTTAATATGCACTGACCGCGTATACCCAATTGATCCATACTATGTGTGTGATTAGTAGAAGCCTGAGTCAAAGGACCTACTTCAAGGTCTAATCCACTATGGTTCCTTCAGGTGTATACAATCAACACTAAGTGAGGTTCAAGTCCACAGGACACCTCACCTATTGCGCAGTATAAGATGCCCTAAAATTTTGTTATATTTATTTTTAAAAAAACTTTTATGGGGGATTGTTGAAAAAAAAAGTTAAAAAAATAATACCGTTGATGTGTGTTTGTGAACATTGGGCAATCACCAACGTTCATGAACCTTAAATAATTAAATTATTAAGCCGTTTTTAACGTGATTTGGAGCCAACGGCTATTAGGCCTTTAAGGCCATTATGGGCCAAGCCGTTGGAGCTTTTATGGGCCGAGCCTATAAATAGGCCCAGGGATTGAGATTAAGGGATGTATCAATAGAATAATTTTGAGTAGCCCTCCATCTCATTTTATTTCTATTTTCTATTGATCTTTTCATGGGCATCTGAAGGTAATTATTGGGTTACACCTCCATGCGATCTTGCTTGTGATAGGAGGATCGGATCGAGCCGGGTCATTGTACCTTGGGGACAGATCGCAATAACCTGCATGAAGGGGCGAAAATATGATCCTTAAGGCAGTGTCTAACACGCCTTGGTCCTGGTTTGATCCATATCTTATTCTTTTGTTTTTTACTTTATTTATATATTTAAATTTCTATATTATATTTCTAGCAATTTTTAGGAAAGGATTTTTTGCAAAAATCAAAAATATTTTTCAACACGAACTATTCAAAATTTTTAGCTTACAATCCTACAAGAGTTTCACCTAAGTGGCAAAGTCACGTGTCAATAACATGATACTGACAAAGCACTACTCCACTTATCCACCTGGCCCTAACATGTTACCCCTCTCTCTCTCTATCTCTCTCTCTACAATAAATTTGAGATACCAAAGCAATCGCACAAGTTATTTCTCTATCAATCTTGACAAATTCTCAATCAGAATTGCATATTTGCATGTTATTATATTTTGTTTGTCTTACTGATTTTCAAATCCTAAACTCCGAAAAATTTCCTTAACATGTCTCATTGGCATTTATCCTTGTTCAGAAGCACAATCCTTAAAGACTATTAAAATAAGCAGAAACATGCCTCTATTAAATTGTCATGCATCTTATTCCAAACAACTATCTATCAAGTTATGCCTATGTAAAGATAATAAACAAAGGATTATCGGATGCTCTTTTCGTCACTAAATTTAGCAATGCCAAAAATTATGACGATAAGATTTTTGTCACTAATCTATCACTAAACCTAGTTTATGATAGAATAGCGATAAAATTTCTTGTCACTATTATGTTATTTTCTTGTAGTGAAATATGATGGCTCTCAATAATAAATAAGCTCATATTAAACTTTGAATCATGACCTTCCTACAGATCCTAGGTATTCTAGTTATAATTTTATAATCTCTAGATATCTCAACTCTCGCTCATTAAAGTTACCCCAAAAATATGTAAAAAATATATAAAAATAGAAAGCAGGAGAATATCAAATAATTGTGATATTCTTGGAATCTGAAAGACTTTTCCTTCAGAGATCAAAGGATGGAAAAATTCCTAGACAATAGTTGTAGGAGAGATTATCTAAGTTATTGATTGATTAAAATTTGAATCCATAATTGTAACTGTGTCCTTAAGCTAACAAGTGGATTACGCTCGACATCTTAACCTTTTTCTTTAATCTATGAGTCTCTCCTTTAGATTCCTCTTCTAATCATTTCTTATCTCTTTCTTTAGCTTAAGATCCTTTAGCCTAGCTTTAGCTCTTTGGCTCTCCTCACCTTCTTCTTTAGAGATGGGCACTGGGCCATGCCTAGCACGGCACGGCCAGGCCCGCTGGGCCTAAAAAAATTTAGGCCGTGCCTAGCACGGTCCATAAAAAAATTTACCTGTCCGATATGGCCCATGGCCCATTTTGGACTGGGCCATACATAGCACGGCCCTAATTGGGTCGTGCTAGGCATGGCCCGCCATGAGCCAGGCCTGGGCATGACCCAGCTAACACGGCCCGCCATGGGCCAGGCCTGGGCACAGTCCAACTAGCCGTTTCTAGCCGTTAAACAACTAAAAATATGGGTATTTTGGAAAAATTTTATTCCTATAAATACCCCATTCCTTCTTCATTCTCATCACATCAAACCAACTCTTCTCTTCCTTTATCTACTATTTTTCTTCCTTCTAACAAGTGCTCTAGCAATTTAATTTTAATTTGCAAGTATTCTAGCAAGAGCTCTAGCAAGTGTTCAAGTGCTATACAAGAGAAGGTTCTTGTTGAGAAGTACAAGATAAAGGAGGTCACTTCTTGTTGAGAGGCGAGAGTACAAGAGGAAGCTCACAAATCTCGGCTTCACACCTCCACCTCTGGTCCTCTTCTCAATTCCTTCTTATGGTTAGTTTTTATTTTTTTGCATTCATTAATTTAGAATTTTAAATATGGCATCTTATGATGAAAGTCATTTTGGCATGCCCCCTATTTCTGAGGAAAGAAAACTAATTCCCAAGATTTAGAAAATATGCAAAACTTTATAGTTGTAGTAATACTAGGAGAACAAGGACATTTAAAAAGATATCAAGAGACTCATAGGATGCATGATTTCCATACGCAAAGTACCTTTAATATACAAGGGGATCACTTGCAGGTACTTTTGCATATAATCATGAAAATCAAAGAAAATTACTTATAAGATAGATAGTTCAGGATGAATTACCTTTTAGTTTATGTGAATCTTATAATTTTTAAGAATATGTTCAATTAGCCCTACAACCTGCTTATAGAAGAACTAGTAGGCGTACATTTAGAAGAGTATCAATAATAAATTTTTTAGCAATAAAATAAAGTTTAATTGAAACACTCTCAAATTTAAATGCTAGAGTTTCTTTAACTTTTAATATTTGATCGGCATATAGGTAGTAATTTTTTTATTGCTATTACTGCTCATTATATTGATAATGATTGGCAACTAAATAAATGAATTCTTGCTTTTCGTGCTTTTAATTTTCTAGGGCAACAAATTTCAAATACTACTTATCAAACTGCATGCTCATATAATATTAATTAATGATAAAATAATATCTATTACTTTTGATAATACATCTAATAATAATTTTATTGTTGTATTATTAAATGACTCTTTGTATCCCATTTTAAATGGATAATTATTGCATATTAGATGTGCATGTCATATATTAAATCTTTCTGTTCAAGCTGGCATGAATATAATTCAAAATGTTATTTCAAAAATTAAAAATATAGTTTCTTTTATTCATGCTTCAAAAGCAAGACTTCAAGAATTTAAACAATAATGTATAGATCATGAAAAATGTTATAAAAAATTTAAACTTGATGTAATTACTCATTGGAATAGTTCCTATAGCATGATTCATGATGCATATCCATATAAAAACCTATTAAGTGCATATATTAATGATCGTGGATTAGGATTTACATTGACTGGGTAAAATTTTGAAAGATTTTTTGGTTAGTTTTATGATACTACAAATGTTCTTTCTGGTATTTATTATCCAACTTCTTGTTTATTTTTACAACAAGCATATATAATTAGTTAAAAATTTTATGAACATAGATATGATGATATTTTAATGCCTATTATACATCAAATAGAAACTAAATAGAATGAATATGGGACAGGATATGTCCTTTGCATAACTTAGCTGCTATTTTTAATCATAGAGTTAAATTAAGTGGCGTAATGATTGCATATTGTGAAAATATAATTAAAGATCTTGAACCTGTTAAATATAAGGTAACACGACTTCTTAATGATATTTATGCCTTATATGATAAAAAAAATCATGGATCTATAATTTCTGCACAAAGTTCTACTTCTTCTAGTTCTCGTTCGTCATCTATTTTTTCATTCATTGCATAAAGAAGACACACACATATTTCTTCTTCTTCTTCTTCATCTTCTTCATTTTTAAGTAGTGAACTATAATTTTATTTACGAAATGATCTTCAATCTATATTAGATGAAAATCAAATAGAGAAACTAAATGTATTAGCTTGGAGGAAGTGTTAGAAATCAATATCCTGTTATGTCTGTCATTATATGCGATATTTTAGCTGTGCTGATGTTCATAGTAGCATCGAAATTCACTTCCAGTGCAGGTCAACGTATTCTGTACGAAAGAGAAGTAGGATGACTGGCGGCACGGGTGAGATGCTTCTCTGCTTCAAAGATTAACTGGATGTTGAGGCGAGACTTCAAGATAAAGGTGGATATGACTTAACCAGTGAAGATGATGATGATACAAATATTACTGATGAGTGAGTCATCTTTATTTTTATAATTATATATTTTTAATTTTTAAATTGTTAAAGTGAGTCATCTCTGTTTTTTTTCTTCTTTCTTATTATATTTTGGAGGTTAGGCCTAGCCTCCCTTCCTTCATATACCATTTTAATTTTAAATTAATAAACTGGTAGGGGTCTATGCCAAACCCCCCACCATTAAGGTGGCTTCATATTAATAAATCTTTTATTTTTAATAATTTTTTAATTTATTAAAAAAATTACATAAATTTTTTTTTTCAGGGATCAAGCCCTTATAGGCTAGCACGGCCCAAGCCCTTGTGGGCCATGCTGGGCTAGCATGGGTGCCGTGCTGTGCTTGGAACGCCTGGGCTGTGCCATGCCAGGCTTGATTCGTAGACCAAACTTTTCAAGCCCGCACAACCCCTTTTAATGGGCCATGCCAGGCACTGGCACGGCCCGCCTCGTGCTGCCTGGCACGGCATGCCTCGTGCTATGCTGGGTCGGGCCATGGGTGGCCTGGCCCAATGCTCATCTCTATTCTTCTTCCTCATTTCCCTTAATTCTAGATCTCCCCAATCTAAAGAGGAACCTACCTTAAATCCAAGAAGGCCTAAAGACAAGGAATTCAAACTAAGGGGATCCTCTAAAAGAACTTATTTAGGGAGGCAATATGTTGGGTAAGAATCTACCAACCTATGTCAATAATCTCAAGGCCAACCAACATGTGACTAACCTAGAAGAAGACTTTTAGCTATTGAGGCATTACCAAATGAACCTCAACCCAAATAAATTTACCTTCAAAGCGACAAAAGTTCCTTAAATTCATAGCAAACCCCTAAACCCTGTTTGGATGGAGAGAAGAATTCCTTGTTTGAATGAATTGTCAAATGAATTCCTTATTTGAATGGAGAGAAGAGGGTGGTAGATAGAATAAATAGTCAAATGTTAGAGGAGAGGGAATCACATGTATGCTTACCCCTAGAAAAAAGCTTGCAACAGTATTGAGAGTTTACTCTCATTGGCTTTTAGCCATAGGGGGCCGCTCTCAATTTGCTAGAGCCATGGCTCCCTTTTACCCTTTCCCCTTTGATTAAAGCTACTAGTAGACTTCTTAGCATTGCAAAAATAAAATTGCTAGCTAATAACTGCGGACACTATAAGAAAATTTAAAAATAGCGACGCCCAAATGCGTCCCTAATGCATCGCTCAACAAGCTATAGCGACGCAATAAAGGCATCGCTAAAATGTTCATCGCAATTTTAATTTGTCGCAATTGCGTCGCTTAACAGTGACTCTTTGCGACGTCCTAAATGCATCGCTACTTTAAAAATATTTGCGATAGAAAATCTTGTCGCAATTGCATCGCTAATTAATTAATTTATTTTTAAAAAAAGTTAAATTAAATAATTTTTAATTTTTTTAAATTAATTACGATGAAAAATAGCGTCGCTAATTAATTTATTTATTTTTTAAAAAATAAAATAATTTAATTTTTATTTTTTAAAAATAATTGCGATGCCCCTAAATGCGTGGCTACTTTAAAAATAATTTTTTAAAAATATTTACGATGAAAAATCTTGTCGCAATTGCATCGCTAATTTATTTATTTATTTTTAAAAAAATTAAAATAACATAATTTTTAATTTTTTTAAAAATTAATTATGACGAAAAATAGCGTCGCTAATTAATTAATTAATTCTTTTTAAAAAATAAAGTAAATTAATTTTTATTTTTTAAAGTTAATTAATTATTTATTTAAAAAAATAAAATAATATAAAATAAACTTGCTAATACAATGTAATTGCTAATACAATTGACCAAAACAATCATTACAAAATTTTTAAAAATAGATAAAAATTTATTAATTATTTAAAATTTTATATACAAAATAAAAAAAATAAAAAAATAGATCGAGTAGTGAAAAAAAAAATATCATGTATCTACAGGCGGATGTGAAGGCTGCGGAGGCTGGAATGAACCCAGCAACAAGAGACGAACTAAATCCTGCATCTGATGCATCTAGTCTCTCATCTCTGCAAACTCCTTCCGAACCTCTTGACGAACTTCCTCCTTGATAGATCTCCGGATGTCGTCTATCTGCTCGGGAGGAATATCGCCAGAACCACGCGAACTGGAGCCCTGATGGAAAAAATATCTGGAAGCTCTGGTGCACAAACCATAGACCCTATGGTCTCACGGCTGGGCACCAACAGCCTCCAAAAACACACGTCGACTCTCCTCTGGTGAGAGTTCGACGGGTGGCCTCCCATCAGTGGAGTCGACCTGCGAAGCCTGAGACTGAAGCTCCTCGACTCGTGCCTTTGAGTTATAAAATCAATGATAAATGGATCAATATATAAAGCTGAATAAAATATTAGAAATTTAAAAAATAAAATATAAATCTAATTTCTTACCCTAACCTCCTATGATCGTGTATCGACCCAGAAACCGTCCTTCCTGGTGTGTGTCGCCCTGAATAGATGAAACTCATCAGGATCTTTGCCCTCCTGCTCGGACTACAAAAGCAGAAGAAAGAATATAAATGCAAGTATTTGTAAATGACTAAATTAGTATTTAAATTATTTATGTTTTCTTACCATACGGCGCTTGTGCTCCTGAATAGAAATGGAACCCACAGTGTGACAGGAGAGGCCCGTGCCATGACCGCCCTTCTCAGATCGGCGGTTCATGCTGGCTGATGCGGACCTCCTCATCCAAGCCTCGGATTGCCACACCTGCTGCCAGCTGGCCCAAATACCCTCGGCACATGCCCTGGATGGTAATCCGAACTCCTCCAACGATAAAGCATGTCGGAGTATCGGCGTGCCGCAAGAGCATTCCATGCTGTCCTAATGGCATCATGGATGGTAGGGTCCCACGTAAACTTTTTCTGCATTGAAATAAACAGTTAGTTTCAGAATATATTATGATTAAAAAATTTTATATCAGTTATAAAATATATTTAAAAAGTTTACCTGAAACTCTGAAAAATAAAACTCCCTCGTGGCCGCAGATACATGGTGCCAATCGTAGCCACTGGGATCAGCACGGCTCCAAAATATAGAGCCGATCTAGCTCGATACAGTATGCTGCTCAATAAAGCTGTTAAAAAAACTAATTAAAATAAGTAATTAACTTAAAAACATAAACATATAGTTATAATTAATATATACTTACAGCCCATCGGCATTCAATCGAAGTACGGTGCGACCGATCAAAGAAGAACTCTCAGAGGTCTGTGCCGATTGGGTATAGAAACATACAGGATGAGCGTCAACGCCTGGAGAGGCGGAAGTCCGTGCATCAGGGCTAGTAGTAGGATGTGATGCAATAGGGCTATGTCCGTCAGGGGTAGATCTACCTCGGTCCGTCATACTGTAAATACTAAAGATTAATGCAATGTAATATAATTATAAATAATTAATAAACATATAAAAATTTAACACTTATAAAAATAAATCAAAATTGAATGAACCTATATCTTTAATCAGTGTCATTTGTTTCGTAAAATATTGGTTCAACATCCGATGTCGTATCGGACTGTGATTAGTTTCATTATCATCGGAAGGAAACCGAACATTTGCATCCTCAATTTCTTGGACATCACCATTTGAATCTCTAAGTGATGTTTCAGGAGCCCTTGTGTCATCCTCAATTGCATGTGTTTCCATTCATCCTCTTGAAATGCAGGGCACTCAGTTGATTGACTTGATGAACTCTCATCTAATTAGGGGTGTAACTCGGGCTCATGAAACTCGGGTTTTCCTTAACCCTAACCCTAACCCTATTTGTAAAACCTCAACCCTAACCCTAACCCTAACCCTATTTGTAAAACCTCAATCCTAACCCTATTTTAAAAATTGGGTTCGGGTTAAGTTTCGGATTGAAATTCGAGTTGATGAAAAAAAAATGATAAACTAAAACAAACAAGCTTAACATTGCACAAATAATAAATTTTTTATCTTCTTTTGTTACTACGTTTCTAACTATATTACATAATTTTTTATATATAATAAACCTGAAATTCAATATAACATCTGGCAAAATGTGACTGTTTGAGGATAAAAACAACTGATTATTCAACCCTGAGCCATGCTATGATACATCGTACAAGAAAAATAAGCAGCTGTTCAACAAACAACAAAAGATAATTTCTTAAAGCTTTCCAACCCATCAAGTTAAAGATCAACATCATAAAAGCATTCCAAGAAACTCGAAAACAGCCTGCAATGAAACCAAAAATAATAAATAATACATCAAAAAGAAGAGAACGGATGATCTCGATCTCATACCAGCCACTCAGCTCAAGAATCATCTCCCCCTTCTTCACCAAACTCAATCAATTAAAGGAAAATAAACCACATCATTGAAATCAGCACATCAGATCTTTCATGTATAGATCAAGAAACGATTGAAAAGAAAGGGGCGAAAAAGAGTAATTCAAACAAATCAAGAAAGGGGATTGGGGAAGGGAGGCGATTCGAATCAAATCCCATATATGAAAGTAAGATTTGACTTAGGGAGATGGGGATACCTGGGGAAAGTGGGTGCTCTGCGACCAGACACTGCCATCGTGGCCGACAATGGCGGCGGAAGTGAGGCACTGGCCGTCGATCTCGCACATCAAATGATCATCGATGTACGTTTGCCATGACATCTTCTCCTACTGCTACTATTCCGCTCATGCCCTCTTTGCTTCTCGTCGGCAAGGGTTCTCTCGCTCCCAGACATCGACTTTTATAGCCCCCAGGAGAGGCGATTGGAGTAATAGCGTTGAACCGAAGTAGTCAAAAAAGGAAGTCCTGCAGTCCTCTTGTCTTCAACGAAGCCTGACCATCATTGGAAGTCAGCCATGGCTTCCCACCCTTGCCGAAAACTAGATCCAGAGATCTAGATCCATCCGAACGCCATCGCCATATCTTCTCCAGCGACGGTTTCTAGCAAAACTCAACCCACAATCCATAGAATAAGGATACATACAGGGGATGAAACAAAAAATTACATGTGGATTTTGTTGCTCGCCGGTGACGATCGGAAAGATTTGGCAGCTTGCCGGTGACGATCAAAAAGATTTGGCAGCTCCCCTAGGTCCGATGAAGTCACGAAGACGAGCGGCGGTGACGAATGGGAGGCTGGGAGGCGGGACTCGGGAGCTAGGTTGAAAGAGGGCAAGCAGGCAGGCGAGCAGAGATTCCGAATAACTTATAACGGGTTCGGGTTATCTCGGGCCGGGTTGACTGCAACCCGAACTGGGACCGATTTAAAATCGGTCCGGTTAAACCCAGATATTTCGGGTTCGGGTTGGGCAAAGGTGAGTTTGAGCACTGTTGGAATTCGGGTTCGGCGGGCCGGGTTCGGATTAAACCCGGCCCAAGTTGCACCCCTACATCTAATATGATTGTTGAACGTGGAACAATTTTAGAAACATCCCACCAATCTCGCTTGTCGTTGCGCAAACTTGGATATCCGCAGTAAAACACTTGCTAAGCTTGGGATGCAAGAATGAATGGTTCATATTTTTGCAATCGTGGTTGATGGTTTACTTCAACTAGATTGTAGTCGTTATGAACCTTTTTACCAACAGGAATTGTTGGATCAAACCAATCACAACGAAACAATACAGTTCGTTTCATAGGCCAACCGGGATATTCAACTTCGATCACCTCTACTAACTTTCCGTAATAATCCTGCATATTTGCTCCAGCACTTTCTCCTTTAACACATACGCCCCAATTCTGCATCCCTCTTGAAGATGCTAGTCGTTCAATTTGAAATTTGTATCCATTAACAAAATAGCCAGTATAGGTAGTTACGGTCTTCAATGGCCACTGTGCTAGACATTTAATGAAAATATTGTTGGTTGTGAACCATGGACCGTTTACCTATAAATTAATAAGCTATTCACAATCAATTCAAAAATAAAAGCCATTATTGTAATTGAGTGAGTGATAGTACTCACAAATTCATAAAACCAATAAGCGAACTCGTTTCTAACTTCTGCCCAATGGCAATTTGACTGATGCTGGGATCCATCTGTCGTTGTCACAATACATCCTTAAGGGATTATAACAATTAAAACTTTTGTTAGCAATTAAATAGTATGGTATTTTACAATTTAAAGTAGAAGTTCTAATTAAGCAATTAATGAAGTGTACATATACTTACTCAATATATGGGTCGACTTCTCTACCGTTCATTAGGATGTAATAATGTGCTGCATTATACTCCACATCGCTTAATTGTCTTGACATCTGCCTCCCAAATGAACGGCCGATACTTTTAAATATTGATATTCTACCGTGGTTCTCCTTCGTCCACACATATGTCATCGTTACGACCAAGATTACGGGTCCTCGTATGAACGTGACCCTCAAAGTAATACGAGGCAAAAGCTGAAACTTCTTCAACCAAGTGTGCATTGCATATAGAACCTTCAACCCTTGCCTTATTCCGCACATTATTTTTTAACTTCTTAAGATACCTATATGTAAAGTTGAAAATATAAATAAACCAACTTCCTCGCATAAATAAAATAATATTTAAAATGTCAACATGTATTACTGATTTTGGTGTTTACCTCTCGAAAGGATACATCCAGCGATACTGCATGGGACCAGCTATACGTGCTTCGTATGGCAAGTGAATCGGTAAATACTCCATTGAGTCAAAAAAAAACTTGGAGGAAATATTCGCTCCAGCTTGCATAAAATAATTGGAATTTCCTCTTCAAGCCTTTCCATGGATGCAGAAGTAATGACTACGGCAGATGACTCCTTAAAGAACAAGATGAGCTCTGTCAATGCCTTCCACACATGTTGCGGAAGCAACTCACGAAAAGCTATGGGCAATAACCGTTGCATGAAAACATGACAGTCATGACTCTTCATGCCAAACAACTTGAGCTTATGCATGTCCACACACCTACCGATATTTGAAGCATAACCATCAGAAAATTTTAATCCTCTAATCCAGTTACATAAAACTTCTCATAAATTTTTGTCAAGAGTGTAACAGACTTTAGAATAGGTCCTGTCAGCATTCCTTCTCAAATCACCTCTTCTGCAATACTGATTAAGTTCTTCTCTTGACTTTGCAGTATCTTTGGTTTTTCCTGGGATGTTTAGTACCGTGTTAAATATGTTATCAAAGAAATTTTTCTCAATATGCATAACATCCAAGTTGTGCCGGATGAGATTTGTGCTCCAATACGGCAAATCCCAAAAAATGCTCCGCTTCTTCCAGTTATGTTATTTACATATACGGCTATTTATTCTATCTGCATCTGGTTCCCAAGCATACCTCAACCCCAAATGCTCTATAGTATCAAATATATCTGTACCAGACCTAACCGGTTCGACGAATTTTGTGACTGCTTTGTTCTTCCGGAAGGCGATCAAGTTCCGCCTATAAGGATGATTCGAAGGCAAAAACTTTCTATGATTATCAAACTATGACTGCTTACCACTCTTCTGCAATGTAAATGCATTTGAATCATACATGCAATGAGGGCATGCCAGACGCCCAGAAGTGCTCCAACCAGACAACATTGTATATGCCGGAAAGTCACTGATTGTCCACATCAAAGCAGCTCTCATGATGAAATTTTGTTTCATAAAAATGTCGTAGGCTATGACTCCTGTTTCCCACAACATTTTCAATTTGGCTACCAGCGATTGTAAGAAGACATCAATCTTCTCTTTTGGATTTGATGGTCCTGGAACCAAAACTGTCAAAAACATTGCAGTATCTTTCATGCACTTCCACAGTGGAAGATTATATACAGTCAGTATTACGGGCCAACATGAATATTGTTGCCCCGCTTGACCAAACGATTGGAAGCCATCGGTACAAAGACCTAATCTCACATTCCTTATTTCTTCTTCGAAATCAGGATGATTTTCATTGAAATGCTTCCAAGCTTTTGAATTTGATCGATGTCGCATTTCATCTTCTTTAGATTCATGTTCGGCATGCCATCTCATATCAGCAGATGTAGCCTCAGATCTGTAAAATCTCTGAAGGCATGGAGTAAGAGGGAAGTAATGCATCCTCTTGTAAGGCACACTTTTCCTCCTACTTGTACTAGCTCCCCCTTCGCCATTTTTGTACCTCGATTGCCTGCAAATCTTACACCATCTCAGCTCTGAGTCTTCACCCCAATATATCATACAATTGTTCAAGCAACAATCGATCTTATTAACTGGGAGCCCAAGGCCACGCAATAACTTCTTTGTTGAGTAGAAACTGTCTACTACAACATTATGATTTGGCAAAACTATCTTCATTAACCCAGCTACAGCATTGAATGCCTTTTCTGATAATCGATGTTCCGCCTTAATATTCAACAACCAAGCAGCCATAGACAATTGGGAATGACTCTCACAACCAGGATACAATTCTTGATTTACAGAACACAACATATCATAAAATTGTTGTGCATCTGGATTTGGTTCTTCCATAAATGTATTCTGATTGAATTCGTTACCCGATGCATTCATCACCATTTTCATATGTGTTTAAATTCACAAATGGTTCATCAATGGGATTTGACACTTCTTGGCTAGTGACAGCTGCAAACATTTCCTCAGTTTTACCATGACAGTTCCAAACATCGTACCCAGAAATAAACCTATTTTTACACAAGTGCACCTTCACAGTTTTAACATCTCTATAGGCTTTATTCTGACACTTGCGTAAGTTGCAGGGGCACCTGATCCTAGGCCCATCCATCCATTTGGGTTGACTATATGCAAATGCTATAAATTCTTCCAATCCATTCAGAAAATCTGGATTAAGCAACCCATCTTTTAACCTTACATACATCCACGAGTGAGCCCCGTTCATTTTTGATCAACTTATATAATTCCTGGTAAACCATTAAAGGAGACAACAATTTAATTTTGCATTAGTCATTATAGCAATAGATTAATTCTTTTACACATCTAAGGTAAATAACAAATATTGTGCCTCTTTAATTATACCGATAAATCAAGGCCGGGCCATGGCTACGATCCATGACGTGCTATCCATGACCGAGGCTCAGGACCGAGGTCCGTTCAATTAGTAGACTTCACAAGTAAGCAAGTTTCCTAAATGAATTTCACTTTCACTCCACTAGGACTTAGGTAAGGCCCTATCCCATTCAAGATTATTTTATGCGATATGTTATTCTGCTAGAAATTATCATCGTTTACGTTAAAATTTCAGCAGCAATTCCCCTTATGTTCTCCTAAATGTGTGGCTTATATGCCACACTAGGAGAACGTATGAGGATATACAAACTGCAAGCTCAACTAACGATGACGAATAGCAAACAAACATATCACAAAAAATAATCTCAAACTGTCCACTAGGACAATTTGAGAATTTGCAAGACTAAGTCTTACAAAGTCTCAAACGGGTCTAAAGGTTATAGTGCTGTGAGAAATAATATGAAAAATCAAAGAACGAACTTAACATAGTATGTATGTCATATGGATTTACTTTAGATAAGTAAAAATGGATTTAACCTGGCCTAAACTAAATCTGATTCAACCTAATAACTCAAATCACATAAAAGCTATGCTCTTATCTCAAATTCTTTTTATTAGGAGGAGTTATATTCTTTCAGTACTTGAATCTGAGTTCACTAAATCAAATTTAATATTCTTACATTAAATTTAGTTCTAAAGGAGCTATATCATTTTTCCTTCATGATATCAAATTTATTTTGATTGGTTGGTTTAGAATTTGAGGAATTATATCAAATTATGGTTTGCTATATCAAATTTCTTTCAATTGAAGAACATGAATATTCAAAAAAAATTTCTAATTTGCTAAGAAAATGATTATGATAATATTTAAAAACTAAATATTTAAAATTTGCTAAGCCAGAATATAATAGGTAATAAAGAAATATAAATTCATTAAAAATTTAATCATCTAAACTATCAAAACCATATAAATTGCATGATAAGCATTCTAATAATAATATATCATGAACAATATTTCAATAAATAAACAGATTCGATAACACAAGACATTTATAAATCTAAATATATAAATTTTAAATATATCAAATATTATACAAATATCAAATTATGCATTACAAGATTATAGATTACATACAAATTTCTCTAATATTTCATGTAAAATTTAGTTCATAAACATAAATAAATTAAACAAAAAAATTTTCATAATGAATGAAAAAAAACCCACCCTCTGAGACCACGGTCACTGCCGCGGCCGTGGCCGAAAATGGTAGGGGTAGGGGAAAAACCCCACCCCGGTCCTTTTTTTTTTTTTTAAATGGTGGCTTGGCCACGGCCGCCGTCGTGGCTGTGGCCTCAGGGTTGGGGGAAAAACCCCACCCCGGCAGGTCTTTTTAAAAAAAAACAATGGCCTGGCCACCGTGGCTAGGCCACCGCCAGCCACGGCCGCGGCCTGAGACCACGGTCACGACCGCGGCTATGGCCGGAGATGGCAGAGGTGGGGGAAAAACCCTACCCCGGCCCCTTTTTTTAAAAAAAAATGGTGGCCTGGCCACCGCCGACCGCGGCCGTCATCTCCGGCCACGGCCACGGCCATCATCACCGGCCACGGCCGTGGCCCTGGCCGGAGACGACGGCCACGGCCGCCGTCGTGGTCGTGGCCTCAGGGGTGGGGGAGAAACCCCACCCCGACAGTTTTTTTTAGAAAAAACTGTGGCCTGGCCACTGCGGCCGTGGCCGAAAACAGGAGGGCGGGGGGGGGGGGGCAGGGGGGCTTACCTCGCTAAATCGGAGACGCTGCCGGGGTTCCTTGCGTCGGGGGGGGGGGGGGGGGGGCGCTGCCGGTGGGTTCCTAGCGCCGGGGGAAGGGGCGGGGGGAGCCGGAGGAGGGAACTGTGGATTAGGGCAAGAAGAGGAAGAAGAAGAGGCTAGGGGGGCCGGGCGCGACTCAGGTTATATATTAGGGCTTAGCGATGCAATTTTGCGTCACTAATCCTTTGGTATTTTTTTTAAAAATTTATTATGGATTAGCAACGCAATTATGCGTCGCTAATCCGTTGCTAATTTGGCCGGCGGCAAATTTTTTTTCTAGAAAAATTAGCTTACGTTGCTAATTTGGCGGCAATGACCGACGAAAATTTTTTTTTTATTTTCTAAAAAAATTCATCGCTAATGCGTCGTAATATTTTTATTTAATAATTATATTTTATAAAAATTATTTTTTAAAAAAAAAATAATTGCGATGCACCTTGTTGCGTCGCAATGTTTTATTTTTAATTTTTTTATAACAATTATTTTAAAAAAAATTGCGACGCAATACTTGCGTCGCTAAATTAAAAATTAATTTTTTTAATTTTCTGGTTTATTGCATCGCTAATGCATCGCTATTTAACATAATTTATTTTAAAAAAAATTGTGACACACTGATTTGCGTCGCAATATTTTTATTTGATAATTATATTTTATACAAATTAATTTTTTGAAAATAATTTCGACACACCTTGTTGCTTCGCAATGTTTTATTTTTAATTTTTTATAACATTTATTTTTTAAAAAATTTATGATGCAATACTTGCTTCGCTAAATTAAAAATTAATTTTTTTTTAATTTTATGGTTTATTGTGTCGCTAATGCGTTGCTATTTAAAATAATTTATTTTTTAAAAAAAATTGCGACGCACTGATTTGCATCACAATATTTTAATTTGATAATTATATTTTATAAAACTTAATTTTTTTCTAAAATAATTGCGACGCACCTGATTGCATCGCAATGTTTTATTTTAATTTTTTTTAACATTTATTTTTAAAAAAAATTGCAACGCAATACTTGCGTCACTAAATTAAAATTTTTTTTTAATTTTCTTGTTTATTTCGTTGCTAATGCGTCGCTATTTAAAATAATTTATTTTTTAAAAAAAATTATGACACACTGATTTGCATTGTAATATTTTTATTTGATAATTATATTTTATAAAAATTAATTTTTTTTGAAAATAATTGCGATGCACCTGGTTGCGTCGTAATATTTTATTTTTAATTTTTTTAACATTTATTTTTTTGAAAAATTGCGACGCAATACTTGCATTGCTAAATTAAAAATTGTTTTTTTTTAATTTTCTGGTTTATTGCATCGCTATTTAACATAATTTATTTTAAAAAAATTACGACGCACTGATTTGCATTGCAATATTTTTATTTGATAATTATATTTTATAAAAATTAATTTTTTCTGAAAATAATTGCGACGATCGATCTCGGACCATTGTGATCAATCTGATCGACGACGATCCGATGGTTGCGATCGATCCAAGCCATGATCCCGATCGGCGACGATCGATCTGGGACCATTGTGATCAATTCGATCGGTGACGATCAGACGGTTGCGATCGATCCAAGCCATGATCCCGATCGGCGATGATCCAAGGGTTGCTATCGATCCAAGCCATAATCCCGATCAGGGACGATTGATCTCGGACCATTGCGATCAATCCGATCGGTGATGATCCGACGGTTGCGATCGATCCAACCTATGATTCTGATCAGCGATGATCGATCTTGGACCATTGCGATCAATCCGATCAACGACGATCTGACGGTTGCGATCGATCCAAGCCATGATCCTGATCGGTGATGATCGATCTCAGACCATTGCGATCAATCCGATCGGCAATGATCCGATGGTTGCGATCGATTCAAGCCATGATCCCGATCGGCGACGATCGAACCATTGCGATCCATCTGATCGGTGAGGATCCAACGGTTGCGATCGATCCAAGCCATGATCCCGATCGGCGATGATCGATCTCGGACCGTTGCGATCAATCTGATCGGCGATAATCCGATGGTTGCGATCGATCTAGCCATGATCCCGATCGGCGACGATCGATCTCGGACTGTTGCGATCAATCGATCGGCGATGATCCGATGGTTGCGATCGATCCAAACCATGATCCCGATTGGCGACGATCGATCTCGGACCATTGCGATCAATCCGATCGGTGATGATCCTACGATTGCGATCGATCCAAGCCATGATCCCGATCAACGATGATCGATCTCGGACCATTGCGATCAATTCGATCGGCGACGATCCGACGGTTGTGATCGATCCAAGCCATGATCCCGATTGGCGACGATCGATCTTGGACCATTGCGATCAATCCGATTGGCGACGATTTGACGGTTGCGATCGATCCAAGCCATGATCCCGATCGGTCACAATCGATTTCAGACCGTTGTGATCAATCCGATCGGCGACGATCCGACGGTTGCGATCGATCCAAGCCATGATCCCGATCGGCGACGATCGATCCGACGCATGTAACAAATTAATTTTTTAAAAAACATTGCGACGCATTATTTGCGTCGCTAAATTAAAAATTAATTTTTATTTATTTTCTAGCTTATTACGTCGTTAATGCGTCGCTATTTAACATAATTAATTTTTTAAAAAAATGGTGACGCACTAAGTTGCATCGCAATATTTTTATTTCATAATTATATTTTATAAAAATTAATTTTTCTTAAAATAATTGTGATGCACCTAGTTGCGTCGCAATGTTTTATTTTTAAAAAAAATTGCGCGCAATACTTGCATCGCGAAATTAAAAATTATTTTTTTAATTTTCTGGTTTATTACGTCGCTAATTAACATAATTAATTTTTAAAAAAAATATTGTGACGCAATGAAATGTGTCGTAATATTTTTATTTCATAATTTTATTTTATAAATATTAATTTTTCTTAAAATAGCGATGCACTATTTGCATCACTAAATTAAAATTTAATATTTTTTTAATTTTTTAAGCTATGCATCGCTATTGCATCGCTATTTAGTGACACAATTGTTGCGTCGCTAAATTAACTTTTTTTTAAATTTTTTAGTTTATTGCGTCGCTATTGAGTCGCTAAATAGCGACTCATATTTTTGGGGTCCCTAAATGCATCGCTATTTTTTTGTTGTCACTAAGGCGTTGCAATTTGGTCGCAATTTAGCGATGCAAAGATGTGGCGCTAAATTTGCATCGCTATCTTAGTATTTTCTTGTAGTTTATGCTTTCAAATTCTAGCCTCATCAAACTTTAGCCAACACCTGGCATGAAGTGACCTAAGCAACCTGATGAATTGATGCTAAAATGATTAAAAAAATTGATTCCCTTTTTGCATGCTACTTGTATTGTTATGTGATTCAAAATCTTCCTACTGTGAATATCATGTTGGGAAATGTGTTTCATAGCCAATCATTTAGGTTGTAGACGGTTGTGCTAATTATAATTGTATATAAACTTTATAATAATAAAAGTCTTTTTTGGTAGTTCATCACATTTGTATTTTTCTGTAAAAACTCTTGTGTGATGGAGTCTTTAGAACTACCTTGCATTCGATATAGAGAGGATATATCGAGTAGTTCTTAAACTTATTTGCAACCAAAGGATATATTGTTATAGGACGACAACGTATCAAGCATAGGTTGTTGTATGTTATATAGGTTGTTGTCCTCTTAACCAAAGAGTGTGGAGACACTATTATGGCATATAGTGAAATGTATGACATTTCACTTATTGTGACCCACATGCAGAGCTTCCTTCTGTCATGGGCTGCTCATGAAGGGATATGGATATAAATGTCCCTCAAACTTGAGATCACCATGGTAGCTTGCAAGCAACTCACTGTGCTTTGGTGCGGGACTACCTGAATTTCTAATCCATGATAAAAGGTTTTTGGGTATAGTCAAGTACTTGTTAAGCAATGGTGGATCAAAATAGGATTGACCTCTCCAAATAGTTTGGAGTGAATGTCTCACTATATCTCAATTTAGCAAAACCTTGGTTAGGGTAGTTCTTGTGAGTAGGGGTGCAACTTGGGCCGGGTTCAACCCGAACCCAGCCCATGAAACCCGATTTGCAGCAGTACTCAAACTCTAGTTTGCTTAACCCGAACTCAAAGGATCCGGGTTGAACCCAGACCGATTTGCAACTTGGGCCGGGTTAGGGTTGCAGTCAACCTGAACCCAAGAAAATCTGAACCCGCAAACCACAAGCAGCAGGCCCACTGGTGTTGTGGAAGTGATGATTTAGCCTTGTTTGTTAAGTTTAAAGCATGTAGAGCTGATAATAGTTTTGTGAAAGTGATGATTCTTGGTATGAACATTCCATCAGAACCTTCATTACCTTTTAAAATGAGCAATATACCTTTAACCTTTGCATTTTATCATGTAATATTGGTGGGCCAAACTAGTATCCTTTTTTTTTAATTATCTTCTTCGAGACATTTGTAACTTCTAATATGAAGTTTGCCAAAATTTTATGAAAGCATATGGGAAGAGGTGATGAGCAGAAAACAAAACATCTCGGAAAGGGGTGATAAGTAAAAAATCAGAGAGCTTTGGATGACGAATGCAGTCTCGCTACTTGAAAAAGATCTCTCATACCAACTTATATGGTCTTCTAACTGGCTCTTTATATCGTCTCAATATTTTCTGCTTCCAAAGGATAAAGGTGACTTCATCAATGCATATGGTGGCTTTGAAATATTATGCAATATTTGGATTACTTTGGATATGTTTTGGTTTAAGAATATACTTTTTTTTAGTCTTATGTAAAAGATGTATATTTTTAAATATGTAATTTGAAATGTAAGCTTGTTTGTTTCAAACTTCAGCTTGTTTGTACAATGTAAAGCTTATTTGTTTCAAACTTTAGCTTATTTGTGCAATTTTAAGCTTGTTTATTTCAGATTGTCATATATATATATATATTTTCTATCAACCCGAATTCCAACCCGAAACTCAACCTGAATCCACTTTTTAAAAATAGGGTTAGGGTTGAGGTTTTAAAATAGGGTTAGGGTTAAGGTTGACATTTTACAAATAGGGTTAGGGTTAGGGTTGAGGGAAACCCGAGTTTCATGAGCCCAAGTTGCACCCCTACTTGTGAGGAGTCACAGGACTTGTAAGGTTGAGATACATTATGAATGTTCTGATTAAGGATTGGCAGTTAAATCCTAAGTTATCTTGAGCATTATGAGGTCAAAGGGATGAATTATATGGTAACTATATGCTAAAGGATTTAGATTATTTTTTTGCAATTGGACAATGGGTATCATTGCTAGATGGCAACTTTGATTGATACGAAAAATATTCCAATGCTACTGGCTTAGTGTTCGAACCTATGGGGTCACACACCATAGGGGTTTTCTTCCTAATCTAAAGGCTGATCGATGATTGAGTTAAGCCAAGTATGTTTTGGTTTGGGGTCCAATTGGAGGACTTAACCATGCACTCTTTTTTTTGTAGATTCAAATTTGAATTTCAAATTCAAATTTGGATTTTTGCTGAAATTAGTCTTGTGTTTAAACTGAAAACTCTTTTAAGTCTGAATTTAGAATTCAGATTTGATTCTATTATGGTTGAAATTTGAAATTTAAACCTAGAACTAATTTGGAACACCTAAAGTTAAATTTGGTTTTCTCCTTAACCCTCTCCCCAAATCCCTCTATTTTTCAAAATCTCCCACTCTCCCCAAATCCCTCCATCTTCCAAACCTCTCCCCCTGGTGGCAGCCTTTTCTATATAAGGGTTATAATAGTGGGCGGCCAAAATAGGTATTGGAATTTTCTACCTTAGTTAAAGTTTCTACCTTAGTGTGGGTTATTGTGAAGATTAGGGTTTCGAGTGAGTGAAAAACTTATAATCAAAAACTAGGTTTTGGGTAGAGAGTAGGGGTGCAATTCGGGCTCATAAAACTCGGGCTTCCCTCAACCCTAACCCTAACCCTAACCCTATTTGTAAAATGTCAATCCTAACCCTAACCCTATTTTTAAAAATCGGGTTCGGATTGAGTTTCGGGTTAGAATTCGGGTTGATGAGAAAAAAAATAAAATACTTTTTTCAAAGTAAATAAACATCGAATTATGGATCCCCAAGATGGAAAAATAAAATCCCTTGCCGAACGCATAAGCTGGACTCGGGGTTTTAACATTGTATTAAAAAAAAGTCTTATCTAAAACAAAGAAGAGAAGGAGGTTCCATAAACAAAGAAGAGGAGAAGGCAGGAAGTGAAACGAAATGTGCGTATGATCCGCCTTTATGTTTGTCCTTTTTCTCGCCTGCGATGGACGGCCTTGCCCTCCTCGCTCTCAAGTTGACCATCTCATTCGATCCGATTGGTGCCTTCAATGCACCCAAAAATCTGGTGCCGATAAGCTACCCCCGTTTGGGTAACCCTCGGGTTCGGATTATCTTGGTTCGGGTTACGGTCAACCCTAACCTGGGTCAATTGCAAATCGGGCCGGGTTAAATCCGGGTCTTTCGGGTTTGGGTTGGGCAAACATGAGTTTAAACACTGCTGTAAATCGAGTTCGGCGGGCCGGGTTCGGATTGAACCCGACCCAAGTTGCACCCCTAGTAGAGAGTAGTTTGGGAAATGGTTTCTCTTCTACCTCTCCACCAAGTCCCTCTACTAGTTCTCCTTCGGTTAAAAGACTGTCTTGTTGTCCAAAAAAGAAGAAGATCAACTTCATGGATCCTAAGGAGCTAGCACTCTGAAGGATTTGGCTAGGAAAAAGCTCTAGTATGAACCACCTATAGAGGCCATACATGTGTGTGGCTCAAGGAGCTCTTCTCTTCAACCATCTAGTAGTTCGTAAAGGTAAAGTACCTTGGTAAAATTTGATATGATTAGATTACTAGTATAAAATAGTTTTATGCTTTTGCTTTCTAACCCTTTGATATCATTTACATGCACTATTGTCGTGTTAGTTCCTGATGTAAGTAGATAGATAGATTGATTTGATCGATAATAGATAGATCGATTTGATCGATTTATCATTATCTTCACTATTTTATTTAATAAATAAATAAATAAATATTATGTAAAATATATTGCATAAATCTGCATGCATAAATTTTCTTACATATCACACCTTTAGAAGCAAAGTAGGCGTTTCGGTCTTCTTGGCCTTGAGAACGTCATTAATATCCTTCCTAGTCTTCTGCTTTCAAACCTTGATGCTGTGAATACTCCTTAGCAAAAACCCTAAGGTTGCCTCTTCTAAAGTCATGGGGCTTGAAGATTGACTAGAAGCAGTTCAAGACACTGACGTCATATGAGGTGGCCTAGCTCAATGTACAAGAGGAACCAACTCAAGCATTCAAGTTAGAAGATGACCTAAAGGCAAAGGGATACTAACAAGGAAAGATAAGAAAGGAAAATCAAGAAGCACTTAGATGCCAACTAAGCAAAAGCAAGTTGAGCTGAAAGTCAAGAAGCACTTAGATACCAACCAAGTAGAAGCGAGTTAAGCTAAGCAAAAGTTGAGGAGAGTGGAACAAATGAGGCCCCTACCCTAACTTATATAAACTTCAAAATATAAGCAAGGGAGACGAGGTATCTCACTACTTCTTAGTACCATAAATGTATCCCTTAATAACAATAAACACCATATGGCATCCTTCCATAGGACAATCCAATGGTAACATACTACCACATTGAGCTTGGCCAAATGCTGGATCTAAGCTGATTGAAGTTCAAAAAGTTTAGATCATCATTATCTAGCATAAAAAGACCAAATAAGCTTACCACAATTAAGCTAAACTACTTTTATAACCTAAGCATGAGTTAAACTTAAGCTCAAAAGTAGGGATAAATGATGTGGCATGTGATGAAAACTTGATCGGAAGATGATATGTGGCTACCAATTAGAAGATGATATGTAATGACTGACCAAAAGGTGATACATATTTTTTCAAAGAAAAATGTTATCTATAAAAAGGGACTTCCATGAATAGTGTCACTCCCCTCGAGATCTAAACATAACGAACTATTTACTATTATTAAATAGACCAAATTAGGAACACTTTTTGTAAGTCTATAAAAGCCCCAGCATGCTAAGGTATGGCACACACCTAAACTCTATAACACAACTGAAGAGGGCTAGGTGGTCTTCTTCTAGGCCGACTTAAGCATTGAAGGATTCCTCTTGAGAAAATCTTAGGACCTCTCCTACCCTTGCTTCTCTCTCTCTCTCTCTCTCTCTGTCTCTCTCTTATAGAAGCCCACTTTCAAATTGGTTGTTAGCCTACGTCCTGCAAGTTCTTATCTTCATGCCCGTTGGCATTAGGGAGTCAATTTTGGACATCAATATATTTGATATTACTATTCCATTGATCGAACTACATGCTACTTAGGATAATCTTTCATACACAATTAGGGGCTAAAAGCGACGGGACTTGTATTAGAAGGAGATTCTAAGAAAGTGATTTCTTAGAGTAGAGAATATAGAAATTCAAGTGGAAGAAGCCTCCTCTGTTAACATAATATAAGGAGGATCGGGTTCCCCGTAGGAGGTTTGCTGAATCTAGATTTAAATGGGTTTCATCTTCTCCGACTCCGACAGAGGTGTTGACTCTGGTTTCCAGATTTTCTGAGGTAGTTAGGGTCCCGGTATCAGCGCTGGAGGAGGAGATGGGTGGATAGCAGCAGCGGGCTGTTATTGCCCGGTCTTACCTCAAATGGGTGCCTATCGATGCCTACATTAGGGAGTTCAGACGTGCGGAATCTCCGGTGTCATCGTCCCTGTAAGCCTCGCCTCCCGCTGCCATATATTTCGCTTTGAAGATCAGTCGGCTTGCACTCTGGTTCTCAACCGGCCATGGGTCATTAATGGTCAGATCATAGGGACTGAAGCGTGGCGTCCGGAATTCTTTTCGGCAGATGACTCAGTCTCCTCGGCGCTGCTATGGATGAGGATGCCCAACCTTCCTTTGAAATTCTGGAGGGAGGACATTCTGAGAATGATCTCGGAGCCTACGGGTATTCTGTGCTATGTTGATGCTGCAACGATGTCAAAGAGTCGAGGTGGCTTCGCGAGAGTGGTGATTCGAGTTGACCTCCGTCTTCCTCTTCGGCCTGGGACCCGGGTTCAGGGGATTCAGGGACCCTTTTGGCAGCAGTTTGTTTATGAATCCATGGAAGTTATATGTCCAATTTGTGGATCTCTGCATCTGGTAGGGAAGTGCTTGCCGCCGGTCATGGAAGGGGAGATGGATTCTGCCACTAACTTCGTCTTTGGGCCATGGATGTTGGCGGTGCATCAGCGGAGGCCTGCTGCGGCTCCTGTGCGTAAGGCTCCTGTTAATGCCTCTTCTTCTTGTTCTGTTCCCCAGTCGGCTACAGTGGATCCGTGTCCTGAAGCGGGATGGGTAACGCCGTTGAAGGTGAGTCGTCGGCGTCCCCCAGGGTCTTCGAAGGCAGCTCAGGACCTTCCGGCATCTGGAGGGGGAAGGATAGTTCTGCTTCGGTGGCTCTGTTGAAGGCTTCGATTAAAGGGAAGAAGAAGCTGATCTCTTTGATTGGGGAGAAGGAAGTCCATATTTCTGGGGCCATGCCGGTTGACCCGGTGCGTGCCGTTTTTAAAGGGTCAGGAAGGGATAATCTGAAATTGCTTAAGGCAGGTCTCTCTGAATCTCAGGTGTCCAATTCCCTGATTTCTATCAATCCTTTTGCCTCTTTGAGTTTGGTTTCCAATGAAGGGGGTCAATTCGAGAGTAGGGATATTTTTTGGGCCCCCTTAAGCAGCCTAGACCAGCTGACAGCTTGCCTCCAAGGTCTAATTCCAATCTGGAGAAGAGGAAGGGGAAAAGCAAGGGCAATAAGCTCAAATGTAGAGTTGATATTTGTTACGCCCTAGACCCAAAAATTTTGAGTTAGGTTGACAACCCGCCGCATGCCAGGCAGCAAGGCATCCCGAATCATGACACTGAATTCAAGAAAGGCAACAACCTATATCATTCAAGTCCATAACTTTAATACAATCCATAACTAAAGATTTGGGCTACAAGCCCTACATGCAAACATTACTGGGGTTACATCAACATATGAATCCACTTTATTTTTAAATAGAAACTCCAACGACCCTATGATTCCTTCTTCAATCCCGAGGCTCTGAAAAACATTGTGAAGTTTTAATGAGTTTACACTCAATAAGTAAGCCTATTATACAATCATATCATACTTGAATTATATTTAACATGCCATCAACATATGCATCTTGTCAACTTAACATAAATTGAACATTCGATAAGCATCAGGATATGCATTCTAGCAAACTCACTGTTTATGTAATTATAGATTTCCTATGTGTCCCACGGCCCTGCAATACCTCAATCAGAGCACATCCTCCAGATGTGTGGCCATAAACATCAACAGAACACATTGTACGATGTGTGGGGCCATACCATAACAGAACACACTCTACGATGTATGTGGCCATAAGAAAATCAAACAGAACACATTGTAAGACATGTGGGGCCATACCATAACAGAACACACTCTACGGTGTGTGTGGCCATATAAAATCAACATAACATGTCTACAATATATGGGGCCATATCATAACAGAATACATCTCCAGTGTATGTGGCCATATCATAACAGAACACAACTACAATGTGTGGGGCCATAGTAAAGGAGAACCGCGGCGACACATATAAATCTATTTAACATTTTCATCACAATTACATCATACATCTGTATCTCACATTACCTCACAGTGGTTTGCACAGTACTAGGAAATGCATATAGTCACCTCTATATAAACATATCGTACAGGCAGCCACATTTCTGGCATATACATCAATGAATCCTTTCTTACAATATTACCAATCACTATAATCATATAATTGTTCATTTGTAATCCACAGTTCCATACTACATAGACAAATCAAATAATTTCTATTTTCTTCTTATTTATAAAAATACATGCAAACTGTATATACTCAATTTATCAATTAAACAATTATTAAATTTGCATAATAGTCTTACTTACCTCTTACGCAAAATCCAAATGATGCACCAACTAATCAGCACCTACAGGATCAATGTACATAATTAATTCACTGAAATCTAATTAATAAAATGACCCTTAAGACCCTACCCAGACTAGTTCACGGGCTCAACTTTGGGCTCGAATATCTTCCACTATACACACCCAATTGGGGAAGTAAAAATACCCTAAGAAACTAGAATTAACCCAGATTCTAGCCATATAATTTTCTTGCTAATCTCGGCCTGTTACAGGGCCCAAAAACTAGCCCCAAATCTGTTCGCTGCACAGCCCAATAGGCCCAGGCCAGGCCGGCCCATGGCCAATCCATCACCCCCGCTCCCCTGTTTCGCCCGAAACAGGGGACAACCTTCGGCCGGCGGCCAGGGCCATCGTCGGCCTAATTTTGTCCGATCCGGCCACCGGAGGCCGGGCCGGAGCCGGCCGCCGCCGCGGCCGGCCTCCTTCCCCCCTTTTCTCTCTCAATTTCTCTCCCTTTCTCTCTTTCTCTCTGTGCTGCTCCCGCGTGAAATTCACCGCGCCGGCGTTGAATCCGGCTAAATTGGGGCCGGTCCGGCCGCCGTTGGCCGAACCAGAGCCGGCCGCCTCCACGGCCGGCCTCCCCTCTCTCTCTCTCCTTAATTTTCTCTCTCTCCCTCTCTTTCTCTCTTTTTCTCTCCGCACAGGCGATACTGTGCCGGTCGGCTTGACCGGCGAATTGAGGGCAGTCCGGCCACTGTTGGTCGGACCGGAGCTGATCGCCGCTGTGGCCAGCCGCCTCCCTCCATCCACTCTCTCCGATTTCATTCTCTCTCCCTCTTTCTCAATTTCTCTCTCTCGGGCTCTCTTTCTCTCTCTCTGGTTCTCTCTCTCTCTGGCTCTCTCTCTCTCTGGCTCTGTGCGGCAGGGGGACATACCTGAGAATGACGCGCGCCAGGATGAAGGAAGGAGTCCTCCTCCTTCACCTTTTAATCATTTGTGCGATGCCTCGGATCGGGAGTTCCCGGAAGACTAAACGCTTCACCTCGAGCGAAGCATCATCCAGGGAAAAACCAACAGACTTGAGCCTGGTTCATATGAACCAAACCTGGTTCATCTAAACCAATTCCTTCACCACTGCAGATGTTATCATCTCAGCCATGCCTGAAATTTCTCTCCCTCTCTGATCTTTGGATTGGGGAAATGAACCCTCCATCTCCCTATAAACCTCACGCGACGCCTCGTACAGAGACTCCGGAAACCCATTCATTATACGGAATTGAAAACTTAATCGCCATGTGTAACCGCAGGAATCCCAAGCGTCACCCATCCCAGGGATCCTATGCTAAATCTCACGAACCAGGTAATTAAGGTCTCGGGGTTACATTCTCCCCTCTTTATAAAAATTTCGGCCTCGAAATTTGATATACATCCAATAGAATACATGATCCAAATTTTCTATCTCATCGATACATCATTGATCTGTAATAAGATACAAATATTTATGGATGTTTCTTTTTTCATTTCTCCTTAGACTCCCAAATAATCTCCCTCTCAAATAATTACTCCGCTGAACTTTGACATAAGGAATACTACACCATCTCAGAACTTAATCCTTGCGGTCCACAATGTGCACAAGATGATCTTCATAGGTCAATTCTTTCTTAAGCTAAATTGGTTCAAGTTCTAACACATAACGGGGGTTTGAAATACACCTCCTCAGTCATAAAGGTATGAAACACATTGAACACCCCAAAGAGTAATAAAGATAGTGCTAAGTTATAAGCCACCTCCTTTATTTTGATCAAAATCTCAAATGGCCCAATGTATTGTGGCTCAAATCACCTCTAACACAAATCTCATCATATCATTGATTAGTAAAACTTCCAAATGATCTTCAACCTAAAATTTCAAATCTTTCTTTTTGACATCAACATAACTTTTCTATTGACTCAGAGCTACATGAAGCTGCTTTAATTAATGATACTTTTCATAGTTGCTACACCAGCCCAGTCCAAAATTGTCTCTCTCTCACCTCATCTCAATATGAAGGGAATCTACACCTTATATCATAGACAATTAAAATGAATCCATTTGAATGTTGGCTTGGTAATCATTAAAATAAGCAATTTTACTAAGGGTAAGAAACTATACCAAGCATTTTCTAAATTCATCACACAGGCTCGCAGTATATCATCAAAATCTAATTGGTTCATGCAGATTGTCCATCTATTTGAGGGTGGAAGGCTGGACAGAAATTCAGCTTAATCCACAAAGCTTTATGAAGACATTATCGAATTAGGAGAGTGAGACAAATGGGTTCAGACTCAATTTACGCAGTTTACCATTAAACCAAAAAAAAAAATATTAACATTTAACCCACTAAAATTTCATCCTTGAAATTAAATGTCCACAAATTTTGTACCATTATAGATACTCACTAGCAACTTTTATTTCATTCCTAGGTACCCAAATGATGTATCCAACATCAACAATTAATTTGATCTTTCTACCAAATAAAATTGAATTCTTAAAGAAGTATTTCTTTCCTGTCATCTTTTTTTTTTTTTAATACCTTAACTTCTCACAACACAATCATCATAAATATCATAGAGTCCATCACATGTATTATGTCATCCATTCTTAAGGTTAATAACCTATATCAATTACTGTTAATTCCTCGATAAGACAGTTCTAAGTTCTTTTGAATTAAATATAAGATAGTTTCCTTCCAATGCTCTCTCAACTCATAAATAGTTGAATGTGCCATTAATCATTACGACACTTATTTTAATCATCATAACATACTTGGTTTCACTCTTGAATACTTCAAGCTAACATCAATGAACATTATGCAATTATTTAGGATATCTTTCATAATTATCATAATCAACTAATTTAATTTCTTTGAATAATATTGCCATCATTAATCACTGGTATAATTAATTTATCTCCTTCATATTTATCAATAATACCACCATAACCAATCAATTTCTCTTGAATAGGTCAGTATATCCTCAATAAATAATGCAATTTAAATGATTCAAATTCTTGAATCGATTATTTCATTACCAATGATTATCCAAATCATCTATAGATCATGCAATGTCTCATGCCATAACATGACCAACTAATTTAAACCCTTCAAATATCTCAAAGTGACTTTACTAATCTAGCTCAGATGGATACAAAACTTATAAGGTCAATAAAGATTAAAAATACACTTACCATCCGAAAGACATAATTAAAAATTATAGTAATCTCTCTATGACTTGAAAGTAATAATAGATGTACCCTTAACCATAATCTATAACTGATAATAATCAAAAATAAAATCATCTCCCTCCTATTTTCTTAACAATAATTATGCCACTTATGGATGATTGATAATTTATCCATCCCAGAGAAAGATATCTACTTAGGAATTATGAAGAAAGGTACAATAAGTATGCACGATAAATTAATGAATAGATATCTTGATTTAGAAATCTATTAACAGATGAAAATTCTCATGAAATTCTTTATCAGTGGAGTTTATCTTATTCTCATTATTGCTAAAATCTTTCACTTTCTACCATCAAAATATTTGATCATTTATTGCCAAAATCGGTTCTAAAGATTAATAGAGTCTACTACTCTCAAAAACTTAAACAGTAATTGTCTCAGAATTTAAAATTTTATATTCTTCCTAAATGGTCCATCAAGATATAATATGCAGTCAACTATTTCATTAACATCAGTATCAACCATTTGCATATCTAGCAAAGTAACAATCAGTTTTGAACATGTAATATCCATAATAAAAGTTCTCTTAGTAAAATTCACTATATATACTTATCCATCCAGACTCAAATTCAAAAAGTACTCAATTGTAATTGATCAAAAACATGTAATTAACTATTTCATTCCCAAAATATCATCAATATTAATCATCTCTATAACCGACAGATTAGCTCATAATCTTAAACTTACAATATCAACAATAAAAATCATTATATACATCCACATTCAAATTTAGATTTACTACTCCAAATCCACATATCAACTCAATTGCAATATGGACATAATGATGTTATCTTAGTCATATTAGGCATTAATTAAAATTTTCAACTATTATATCATATTCCATATATTCATCTGTCTTTTATTGTATATCCAATTAAAGTTTCATCTCCCATATTATTTAAAGGTCTGAAACTGCTACGAATCATTTCCAACAAGTTTGACGGAACTAAAACCTCTAGAAGCCCCTTGACCTCCCCACTAATCAAGGCTACCAGCCAGGGAGCCCACATAATATCATTGGCTTGCGATGGTTCATTCTTAATCCCTATCAAATTTGTAATTCAATTAATATCTTGATAAACTTTAAATTTCAAGCTTCCAAAGCATAATTCATGAAATTCCTTGAAAGTCATAATTGTCTCCATATCATCCTAGTATTTTGCCTAGAGTGTCATCACGCATGTGTCCCTAAGGTCAAAACCTGGGCTCTGATACCATAAAAGCTGTCACGCCCCAAACCCAAAAACTTTGAGTTAGGTTGACAACCCGCCGCATGCCAGGCATGTAAGGCGTCCCGAATCATGACACTGAATTCAAGAAAGGCAACAACCTATATATCATTCAAGTCCATAACTTTAATACAATCCATAACTAAAGATTTGGGCTATAAGCCCTACACGCAAACATTACTGGGGTTATATCAACATATGAATCCACTTTATTTTTAAATAGAAACTCCAATGACCCTATGGTTCCTTCTTCAATCCCGAGGCTCTGAAAAACATTGTGAAGGTTTAATGAGTTTACACTCAATAAGTAAGCCTATTATACAATCATATCATACTTGAATTATATTTAACATGCCATCAACATATGCATCTTGTCAACTTAACATAAATTGAACATTCGATAAGCATCAGGATATGCATTCTAGCAAACTCACTGTTTATGTAATTATAGATTTTCTATGTGTCCCACGGCCCTGCAATACCTCAATCAGAGCACATCCTCCAGATGTGTGGCCATAAACATCAACAGAACACATTGTACGATGTGTGGGGCCATACCATAACAAAAACACTCTACGATGTATGTGGCCATAAGAAAATCAAACAGAACACATTGTAAGACATGTGGGGCCATACCATAACAGAACACACTCTACGGTGTGTGTGGCCATATAAAATCAACAGAACATGTCTACAATATGTGGGGCCATATCATAACAGAATACATCTCCAGTGTGTGTGGCCATATCATAACAGAACACAACTACAATGTGTGGGGCCATAGTAAAGGAGAACCGCGGTGACACATATAAATCTATTTAACATTTTCATCACAATTACATCATACATCTGTATCTCACATTACCTCACAGTGGTTTACACAGTACTAGGAAATGCATATAGTCACCTCTATATAAACATATCGTACAGGCAGCCACATTTCTGGCATATACATCAATGAATCCTTTCTTACAATATTACCAATCACTATAATCATATAATTGTTTATTTGTAATCCACAGTTCCATGCTACATAGACAAATCAGATAATTTCTATTTTCTTCTTATTTATAAAAATACATGCAAACTGTATATACTCAATTTATCAATTAAATAATTATTAAATTTGCATAATAGTCTTACTTACCTCTTACGCAAAATCCAAATGATGCATCAACTAATCAGATGTCTGGGCACCTACAGGATCAATGTACATAATTAATTCACTGAAATCTAATTAATAAAATGACCCTTAAGACCCTACCCAGACTAGTTCACAGGCTCAACTTTGGGCTCGAATATCTCCCACTATACAAACCCAATTGGAGAAGTAAAAATACCCCAAAAAACTAGAATTAACCCAGATTCTAGCCATATAATTTTCTTGCTAATCTTGGCCCGTTACGGGGCCCAAAAACCAGTCCCAAATATGTTCGCTGCACGGCCCAATAGGCCCAGGCTAGGCCGGCCCAACCGGCCCATGGCCATCCATCACCCCCGCTCCCTTGGGCCGGCCCATGGCCAATCCATCACCCCCGCTCCCCTATTTCGCCCAAAACAGGGGACAGCCTTCGGCCGGTGGCCAGGGCCGCCACCGGCCTAATTTCATCCGACCCGGCCACCGGAGCCGGCCGCGGCGCCTTCCCCCCCTTTTCTCTCTCAATTTCTCTCCCTCTCTCTCTTCTCTCCGTGCTGCTCCCATGTGAAATTCACCGCGCCGGCATCGAATCCGGCTAAATTGGGGCCGGTCCGGTCGCCGTTGGCCGGACCAGAGCCGGCCGCCGCTGCGGTCGGCCTCCCCTCTCTCTCTCTCTCTCTTAATTTTCTCTCTCTCCCTCTCTTTCTCTCTTTTTCTCTTCGCACAGGCGATACTGTGCCGGTCGGCTTGACTGGCGAATTGAGGGCAGTCCGGCCACTGTTGGCCGGACCGAAGCTGGCCGCCGCCGTGGCCAACCGTCTCCCTCCATCCACTCTCTCCGATTTCATTCTCTCTCCCTCTTTCTCTCAATTTCTCTCTCTGGGCTCTCTTTCTCTCTCTGGTTCTCTCTCTCTCTCTCTGGCTCTCTCTCTCTCTCTGGCTTTGTGCGCAGGGGGACATACCTGAGAATGACGGCGCCAGGATGAAGGAAGGAGTCCTCCTCCTTCACCTTTTAATCATCTGTGCGATGCCTCGGATCGGGAGTTCCCGGAAGACTAAACGCTTCACCTGGAGCGAAGCGTCAGCCAGGGAAAAACCAATAGACTTGAGCCTGGTTCATCTGAACCAAACCTGGTTCATCTAAACCAATTCCTTCACCACTGCGGATGCTATCATCTCAGCCATGCCTGAAATTTCTCTCCCTCTCTGATCTTTGGATTGGGGAAATGAACCCTCCATCTCCCTATAAACCTCACGCGACGCCTCGTACAGAGACTCCGGAAACCCATTCGTTATGCGGAATTGAAAACTTAATCGCCACATGTAACCGCAGGAATCCTAAGCATCACCCGTCCCAGGGATCCTACGCTAAATCTCACGAACCAGGTAATTAAGGTCTTGGGGGTTACAATATTGTTCCCTTTTCGGCCAGCTTGACCGAGCCTTTCGGTTGCCCATGATTCACTGGTCAGGGGGTGGTGACGGCCAACTTAGATAGCTCGATGGTCCAGGATGGTCAGGGATTAGAGAACATCGAGGTTGATCCAGAAGCTCAGCAGGCTTGTCCCATTCAGAATTCGAAGGGTGACCCTCCTTATACTGGGTGCCAAATTGACAGCTTTATGTCAGAGGACCAGGGTGGGTCCATCTTCCTCCAGTTAATTAATGAAGATCTTAATTTGGAATGTCAGATGTGCTAATAAGCCCTCTTTCCGTTCTCTTTTGGTAGATTGATGCATCTATATAACTTTGATATATGTGTTTTGCTTGAAACCAGATTGTCAGGTGATAGTCTGGCGCGGTTTCGGAGGCAGATTGCTCGGTCTTGGTCTTCTTATGCAGTAGAGGCTGAGGGTTTGTCTGGTGGCATTTTGGCCATTTGGCATCATTCTGATGTCTCGATCGATGCATTTCATCAGTGTAACCAGCAGATTGGCCTTATTGTTTCTGAAGGGTCTTCTGATCCCTGGCTCTTATCGGCGGTGTATGCCAGCACGGATTACCATGATAGACGAGTTCTTTGGTCTGAGCTCATTTCCCTTCTTGATCAAGGGATTCCTTTTATTATTGCTGGTGACTTTAACTGTATCACTGAGGCTAGTGAAAAGCAAGGGGGCAGAAGAGTCACCAGCTCTGCTGATATCTCCAAATTTAGGTCATTTATTGGGTTCTCGGGGCTGTTGGATCTGGGTTACTCGGAGCCCCAATTCACTTGGTGTAACAACCGGTAGGGGACAGCTCGTGTCTGGGAGAGGTTGGATAGAGCTTTGGCATCTGTTCAATGGCTTCAAAAGTTTCCTGCAGTCTCTGTTACTCATCTTCCGTGGATCGCATCTGATCACTGTCCTATTTTGATATCTACGGAGGCTGATCAGCATCAGAAGAAGCAGTTTAGATTGGAACAGTTCTGGACGTTTCATTCAGCTGCTCGATCTATTATTTCTCAGGTTTGGCACCTTCCTATAAGGGGTAATGCAATTTATCGGTTATCTCACCGGTTTATGCTGGTTAGACGCAGACTTTCTAGATGGAACAGGATGAAGGTCGGGGATCTGGTAAGGCAGGTGGAGCAGGCTAAAGCTGTTATAAGTGCCCTTCAGGTGAAGGAGGTCTGGGATGGATCTCTTTCGGATTTTGATCTCTCCTTGCTGCGCGAGAATCTTGCTCTTCATCACTCTCTTCTTCGGCAGCAGGAGGTATATTGGAGGCAGAGGTACATGGTTCAGTGGATCCGTGAAGGGGACCGTAACATCAGATTTTTTCACCAGACTACTCTGAAGAGGCGGGCTGCTAATAGGATCAGGAGGGTAGCTGATGCCGAAGGGAACTATCAGGAGGACATCCAGTCTATTCGGTCTCAGTTCCTTTGCTTCTTTCAGACTAGATGGTCTGAGTCCACTAGGGATAGGGCTCCGGTTATTTCGGTTCCTGCTTCCAGGAAGGTTTCTTCCTTGGATAATGATATGCTTATCAGGCCGATCGATGCGGAGGAGGTTCGCTGGGCCCTTTGGGAGCTCGGTCCGGATAAGGCCCCGGGACCAGATGGTTTTCCGCCCTTCTTCTTCCGACACTACTGGAGTATTGTTGGGCAGGAGGTTGTCCAGGCTATCCTGATGGTTTTCCATATGAAGCGTATTCCTGTTGATTAGAATCGGACTCTTATTACTCTTTTGCCTAAGTGCATGGATGCTTCTCTTCCTCAGCACTTTAGACCGATCAGTCTTTGCACTTCTTTGTACAAGGTATGTGCTCGTCTTTTAGCCAGCCGCCTTCGTGAGGTGATTCCTCGTCTTATTTCTATGGAACAGGGGCATTTATTAGAGGCCGTTCTATCTCGGACAATGTCATCATCACTCAGGAATTTATGTATGATCTCCATAGAGCCCCTGCCATATGGAGTTTGATGGCCATCAAGCTTGATATGGAAAGGGCATACGATAGACTTAGTTGGGCTTTCCTGCATCGTTCTCTTCAGGAGTTCGATTTTGATGAGTTGTTTATTGAGTGGATAATGGCTTGCATTCAGGGGCCTTCTTTCTCTCTGATTATTAATGGGAGCCAGACCGAGTTCTTTCATTCTTATGTGGGGCTTTGTCAAGGGTGCCCATTATCCCCCCTTCTGTTCATTATAGCGGCGGATGATCTTTCCCGAGCTTTCCATCAGGCACAGCTTCATCGAAGAATTGTTCCTTTTATGGTGGGGACTGGGGGCCCTTTGGTCTCTCATCTTCTGTTTGCTGATGACTGCATTCTGATGGGTCAGGCTTCTATAGTTAATGCGGCCTCCTTCAATGCCATAATTCAGCATTACTGTCAGGCTTCGGGGCAGAAGGTAAACCTTCTTAAGTCTTCTATCTGCTTCAGCCCGAAGACTCTCAGATCCACTAAAGAAGCTATCAGCAACTTGTTGGGTATATCTACTCAGACTGACCGGTTTATGTATTTGGGGATCCCCATGATCGGTAGACGTCCCCATTGTTCAGACTTTGTGGACCTCAAGAGGTGAGTTCGCCAGCTTATTGAGGGTTGGCATGTCACAAGTTTATCCATGATGGCCAGGGTCATCATTATCCGGTCGGTTCTTTCCTCCCTTCCTCTTTATCTGCTTTCAAATGCAGCCATCACGACTACTTGTCTAAGGAGGATTGAGAGATGTTTTAGAGATTTTCTATGGGCTTCTATGCAAGATGGGCATGGCATCCACCTTCTTTCTTGGGACCTGATATGTATGCCAATTCAAGAAGGTGGACTTGGAATCCAATCCCTGTTGGTTAGACGCCAAGCTCTATTGGCTAGACATGCTTCTCGGTTCCTCCTGGAGCCGCATTGCCTTTGGAGCTCTGTGTTGCGTGCGAGTGTGATTGGAAGTCTGGGGAGCTCTTATTGCTGCCCCGGGGATGCTCCTTCTTTTGGAAGGAGGTGTGTCAGTATGGTGACTCTATCTTGAAGAATATCTCTTGGATGATTGATGATGGTCAGTCTATTGATGTTATTCAGGATACCTGGATTTCTGAGCTCTCTCTATCTCGGTGGCCCTCCTTCATTAGTATTGATGTCCCCACTGATATGAGGGTTAAGGACCTGATGGATACTGACTCCTCATCCTGGCATTCTCCCATTGTGAGCCGTTTCTTCGGTGAGGAACTCTCTCAACGGATTCTTTCGATCCCTCTTATTTCTAGTCCCTCGGATGATGTCAGGCTATGGCAGAGATCCTTTCTTTCTAGGGCTCCTCTCAGGGATCTTATGGAGTTCTTTAGGCCTTAGCCCCAGCGCACGAAGGATGCTGCTTGGATCTGGTCTCTTCCCACTCTTTCAAGAGTTCAGTTGTTTATCTGGAAGCTTCTGTGGGACTGCCTTCCGACAAGTGCCATGCTCTCTCGAAGGGGGGTGCCTATCCAGCCATTATGTCCTCTGTGTGGCTTTGCGGACGAGTCTACTGATCATGCTATCTTCATTTGTCCTAGAGCTAAACAGATCTAGCATTTGATGGGCTATGTTGGTAGAGTTGATGCATCTGGCTCTCCTCACTCCTTCTTTCATGATCTCCGATTGGCTTCTCAGCATAAACGTGGTCTTTGGACGGCCACGGCTTATCAGATTTGGTTATCGAGGAACCAACTTATATTCTCGGAGGATTTTATTTCTCCACAGCGACTGGTGAGGAAAATCATATCTCTGTAAGCGGACTGTGCCCGTGCTTTTCAAGTGATTGGTTCTGACTCCTCTGGCTTCTGGGGCTCCCCTGCTGCTTTAGCAGCGAATCGGTGTACGGTTTTCTTTTCCTGGGAGCCCCCCTCTAGGGTTTGTCAAAATCAATTTTGATGGAAGTGTCCGTGGAAGATTAGCTGGCTCGGCCTTTATCATTCGTGGGCCTCAGGGTCATATGTTGGCAGCTGGTGGTTTTGGCACCCTTGATTCCTCTGTTCCTATGACCGAGCTTTATGCTGCCTGGGCTGGCATTTCTTATGCTGTTCAGACTCTTCATGCCCATAGGATAGTGATCGAGGGAGATTCGATGACGGTTATTAGGTGGCTTCGGAAGAAGAATATTCCTGAAGTCCCCATTAATCTGTTTCTCAGGGATATATGGTCCATACTTCAGGAAGTGGATACTGTTTAGATACGACATATATATCGAGAAGCCAATTCGGTTGTTGATTGGGTGGCGGCCTCTGTGACTCAGCACAATGGTTATTGGCTATGGAGGTCGGGAGACCCCTGTTCTTCTGTTTTATTGCAAATTTTATACTCTAATATAACTGGGCTGATTCACACTAGACTTGTGTGATCGCCCGCTTGTATAATATATATATATATATATAAGGCAGTTATTAGCTATCTTATTGTTTATTGGCATCAAGCATGCATATTGGAAAGACAACATGACGAATCCACTCCCACCATTTTCAACTTTAAAATTTCCTTTTTCTTCCTAGCTTTGTGAGATATATTTACGCGTGCATTCTATATTATATATATCTTACCAAAGAAATACTATCTCATTACTCTAATGTAGCATTTGATTTGCAGAAATATAATATCATCAAAAATCTTACATGCATAGTAATCTTGCACTTGGTAATCAAATGCCAAGAATATAAGATTTTGATTTACCTAGGTAATATTAACTCAATTTCTCAAGAATGCAGGACTATTGTATTTGGTTCATAACAATCAAATGTGGTAATCAAATAACCATTATATTAAATTCTAATTTTATATTTTATTGCAAGTTTTTATGTCTTTTAAGTCGCTATTTATTCTTTTTTGTGATATAATAGAAAATATTTCAATAAAAAATAAGGATTCTTTGTCATAGTATTAATAAATATATTAATATATAATATATAGATATTTAATAGATTTATATAATTAATAATATTCAAAATACTATAAATGATTAAAATATATTATTTAAATATTAAAATATTTATAATATAAATAATATTGAATATATATTCTAAAATATTTAAATAAAATAATATATAAGAAGGTAATAAATATTAAATATTTTAAATATAAATATAATATAAATATTGCCAAGTTTATATTAAATATAAAATTGATGAAGGCACGCAAAGGAACAGATAATGCATTTGCACGTGAATAATTTTAAATCTTTTCCAGAATGGCTAGAATAACCTCCCTGGCTGAGTACGTGGCGTGGATGCGGATTGCTCATAATTCGAACTCGTTGTTGGGCTGATGGTACTCGCTGGCCTCACATTCACTATCGAACAATCAGAATTTCGATATCCTTTTGCGACCTTTGTTTTTCGTTTCGGTTTGGACGGGTGATGATGCATACAGACGACTGTGCAGTAAAACATCTAATGGTGATGGCCAGTGGAACCATCAGAGCCGCTTTGACTGATGAGCCCATGGTATCAACGATCATTCGGGCTTAAACAAGGTTTGATAAGGTTGGAATAGAAAAATTTCCATATACACCACAAAAATTACCCCAACTTTAAAAAAGATAATATTTAATTTATCCCATTATGAAATGATCTTTATACCTTCTTAAATTTCTTTCCATACTTCACCTTCAATCATCCCCTCTCTTTTTCGTTTTACCGTTTCAGCTTTCTCAAATCCTCATTCCCTTCAATACTGTTTTCAACGTTCGGTTTCTATCATTGCGCATTGGATTTTTTGCTGCCTCCTTTTTTTTTAATTTTATTTTTATGATTTTCATAAAATTTTTAAAATGGATTCATAGAAGGCAACGCCTTTTTTTATTTTTTTAATATAATATTTTTTTATTTAATTTTTTTATTTAAAATTAAATTAAATATAAATTTAACTGTATTTTTTTTTCAGATAAAAAATAAAAATTTAACTTTATTCGACAATGCCTTCTCTTATAGCCTTTTGCCGAGAAAATTCTTCGGTTGGAAAGAAAAAGGAAAAGAGTGTGGAGAGAAAAAAAAAAATAGAGTAGGATAATTTTAAAATTTTTAAAATTTGAGAGGATGCATAGAGAAATTAATTTAAAAATTTTAAAATTTTAGGACGTAGACCGTAGAGAATAATTTTGTGGTGCATATAGCATTAACAGCTCCCTTAAGACGTCGATTTAGAAAAATATACTTGATGTTGTCTGTAATTATAGAAAAATAGTAGGGGTTCTTTGGTAAACGGGCGATATCGTTCGGTTTGGGAGGACTCGATGCCGTGGGGCTTGGCCAGGCCACCGCGCCCGTATAAAACGGCTCAAAATTTTCCGAGGACGAACGCAGGAAACCCTCTCCCCAAATCCCTCTATTTTTCAAAATCTCCCACTCTCCCCAAATCCCTCCATCTTCCAAACCTCTCCCCTCATGGCAGCCTTTTCTATATAAGGGTTATAATAGTGGACGACCAAAATAGGTATTGGAGTTTTCTACCTTAGATAAAGTTTCTACCTTAGTGTGGGTTATTATGAAGATTAGGTTTCGAGTGAGTGAAAAACTTATGATCAAAAACTAGGTTTTGGGTAGAGAATATAAAATTGATGAAGGCACCCACAGGAACAGATAATGTATTCGCACGTGAATAATTTTAAATCTTTTCCAGAATGGCTAGAATAACCTCCCTAGCTGAGTACGTGGCGTGGATGCGGATTGCTCATAATTCGAACTCGTTGTTGGGCTGATGGTACTCGTTGGCCTCACATTCACCATCGAACGATCAGAATTTCGATATCCTTTTGCCAGCGATCTTTGTTTTCCGTTCCGGTTTGGACGGGTGATGATGCATACAGACGATTGTGCAGTAAAACATCTGATGGTGATGGCCAGTGGAACCATCAGAGCCGCTTTGATTGATGAGCCCACGGTATCAGACGGTCATTCGGGCTTAAACAAGGTTTGATAAGGTTAGAATAGGGAAATTTCTATATACACAACAAAAATTACCCCTACTTAAAAAAAATAAAATATTTAATTTATCCCATTATGGAATGACCTTTATACCTTCTTAAATTTCTTTCCATACTTCACCTTCAATCATCCCCTCTCTTTTCTTTTTACCGTTTTAGCTTTCTCAACCCCTCATTCCCTTCGATACTGTTTTCAATGTTCGGTTTCTATCAATGCAAATGCATTGGATTTTTGGCTGCCTCCTTTTTTTTATATATATTTTATTTTCATGATTTTCATAAAATTTTTAAAATGGATTCATCGAAGGCAATGCCTTTTTTTTTTAAATAACATTTTTTATTTAATTTTTTAATTTAAAATTAAATTAAATATAAATATAACTTTATTTTTAATTTAACTTTATTTTTTTATCAGATAAAAAATAAAATTTAACTTTATTCACGGAAGGCAATGCCTCTTTCACAGCCTTTTCGCCGAGGAAATCCTTTTGGAAAGAAAAAGGAAAGGAGCGTCGAGGAAAAAAAAAAAAAAATAGGGTAGGATAATTTTGAAATTTTTAAAATTTAAGAGGGAGCATAGAGAAATTAATTTGAAAAATTTTAAAATTTTGGGACGTAGACCGTAGAGAATAATTTTTGTGGTGTATATAGCATTAACAGCTCCCTTAAGACGGTCGATTTAGAAAAATACACTTGATGTTGTCTGTAATTATAAAAAATAGTAGGGGTTCTTTGGTAAACGGGCGATATCGTTCGGTTTGGGAGGACTCGATGCCGTGGGGCTTGGCCAGGCCACCGCGCCCGTATAAAACGGCTCAAAATTTTCCGAGGACGAACGCAGGAAACGCTCGTGTCCCTCTCTTTTCCTTCGCCCGCGGCCTCAGATCTCCTCTGTTCTTGGTTCTAGGTTCTCTCGGGTCTCCAATGGCGGATCAGCTCACAGACGATCAGATCTCTGAGTTCAAGGAGGCCTTTAGCTTGTTCGATAAGGACGGAGACGGTCAGATTCGATCTTCCTCTATATTCTGTCTTGTTCTCCATTAGATTAGTGTATTGCTGTGTTTTGTTTTCTTTTCGCTTGATCATGAGATCCTTCCGCTCGGATCTGGTGGTCGATCTGATTGTGTTCGTATCCTTTCGTTGGTGTACTTCGTCGATGTAGGATTTCTTCATTGTTTCTGATTCGGATCACAAGATAGGTTGGGGGAGATAAGGCTTGATGAGTGTTGTTCGTTCCAGCTTCATTGTTTTGATTCAGATCACAGGATAGGTTGGGGGAGATGAGGTTTGATAAGTGTTGTTCGTTTGGATGCGAACTCATATAGGCTCTTGATTTTTCTTACGTCGATTCTTTTGGGAGTTGGATCTGTTTTTTTTTTTTTTTTTGATGGACTGTGTGTACGATTCACGATTCGGTTGCCTGTTTGTTGCAGCTCTATTCAGATTTATTTGAGTTTAGAATTATTTATTTATTTTTCTTGAATTGATGGCTAGCAAATGCTTATTGATCTTTAATCACATCTTTTATAACTTCTGTTTATTGATCTGAGATTTTTATGTGTTACATTTTTATTTCTAATTTTTATTGAGCATTTGTGTGAAGTATAAACGGATGATACATATTTTAACAGTGGAAACATTGCTTGTTGGCAGCTAAGATCGTTGTGGCATCGATAGTGTGTTGATGGATTGAGATTTAGTTACCAAAGCTGGAACTTGATCCATCTAATTGCCACATTGTTCCTGATAATGTTACACTTGTTTGACATCATGGCTGGTTAATCATTGAATTGTTTCCTTCTGATATAGCACGATTCATTAATTTTGAGAGGGAATTTGTTATGACATCCTGCTCTTATCCCAACTCATTCTGCAGTGTCAGCACGGTGCTGTCAGGACACGTCGCGATTTGATGATCCGTTCATGAATCATGCCAAACACTGTGAATTGTGCAAATCCCCTATCGTCATATTGGCAAAGGGAGTCCTGAGGAGTTATAAATGAAGGGCGCCCAAAGTTTACCCCTTTAAAATTTCCCGGATAGAAACTTTTTGAGTACTGCCACAGTCGTCTATACTTTTATGGATGTTTTAGGAATAAGCTACACAATGGGCAGGAAGCATGCTTGACACAAATAAGTTTGTTGCTTAGTTATTCATATGTTGAAGGCTTTACTCATGGGGTTCCATTGATTAAGGTTGAGTAGCATACTGGTTAACAATATTTCTATTCTGTTTCTAAATAGAAAAGCAAATGAAGTAAAATATCTCTTCTTCTCTTGCTGCTTTTTTTTAAAGAAAAATCATATGGGTTATATTTGCCATATAACAATATGAGAGATCCTAAGAGCCTATCATCAATTTCACATGGCAAGAACCCCAAAGATGTGGATTATGGCCAACTTGAAGTTATGGCTGATAATGATTCAAAAAGCCTTCCAGTATCCAAGTAATTAAATTCTATATCTGTTAACATTTTAGAGCTTATTTGATCAAATTTAAGATTTCTCTCTTTTTCCAATTATTTGGTCGGATTTGGGGTCAAATATAGTCTCTATCAGTCTCATATAAGTTTCTATTTTACATGTCAAACCTTGTATTAGGAGCTATATTGAATCAGTTTTAGTTAATAGGTAGCTTGCTGCTACATTGAGTCAGCCTTACAAAATATGGCATGCCATGATTATAAATTATTTGGATATGAATTCACTTAACATATCAATTAATTAGACCACTATAATTAATATATGGAAACAAAAGACTAGAAAAGTAGAAGGGTAACTAGGATAGCAAAGTTAATATCTGTAAGTAAAAACCATTTATTTCTCATAATATCGATGTTCTTTGTAGATAATGTAATATTTTAGGGTGAATGATGCTGTTACATGTTCAGCCTGTGAGGAATCTGGCTATCTTGGATGTCTTGTCATCCAACATATCAACTTGTGAAATCTTGCAGAGCCTCATTGTGCATTATGATGTTATGAGTCCATGTTTTTGGCTGATTATTTATCTCTACCATCTTGGAGAAGTGTTGGGAAAGGCCTCCAATGTCTGATTTTTTTATCGTTTCTGTTCAAAAATGTTTATGAACTATATTAGGCTATTGATTTCTGTAACTTTTGAAATCTTTTTTTTTTTTAATGGAATTAGGGGGGAACCCACCTAAGCTTCTATTAGAGATATTTACAAGAGAAGGATGTGCAAGAATTATAGATACAAAGGATTAAGTAATTTTTTTAAGAATGGTATGGTTCTCTTTTTGAGTTAAGAGTCCTCCCATGAAGAATTTTATGGCAGATTGCACTTGGTGTTGAGAATCGTCTTTTTTGGAAGATTCTAGCATTGCATTCTTTCCACGCTGTCCACTATAGAGATAAGACCAGTTGATTCCAAGCCTCCTTTAAAGAGGAGTGAATGAATCTTCTTCACCAAGAACACCACAAGTGGTGAGGGTTCTGAGGAAAAGATGAGAGATGCAGGTAGAAGATCCGGCTCCAGAGGCTTTGGGTGATAGGGCATAAAAGTAGTAGGTGAGAGAGAGAGAGAGAGAGAGAGAGTCTCAGAAGAGGCATCACAGATCGGGCATCCGATGCTAACTGCCTATCCTTTCTCGGCAAGATGCTCTCCCGTCTGAAGTCAGTCTCTCAGTGCTAACTATGCAAAAATCTTGATTTTTTTAGTACAGCGGCTTTCCATATCATTCTGTAGAAGGGCCATGAGATACCACCCTGGATATGGAACTTGTAGAAGGATTTGGCACTGAAGTCCCAATGTCTTGCTGTTTTCGATATGGGTATCTCTTTTCTGTCTGTAGGTCTGATTGTGGATAATATGGACGGGAGCTCCACTGATTGGACATGAATTCTTGTTAGAGGTCTGATAAGTTTGATATTCCATCTCAATGATCTTTTGTCCCATTGGGAGGCAATGGTTTCATTGAAGCTTGCCTCGTAGAGATCAAGAAAGAGGGAGCAGAGTGGAAGGTCATTGATCCATGGGTCTTCCCAGAATCTTATAGATAATCTGTCTCATGCTGGAGAGTTACTATTTTTTTTTTTTTTTTGTCATAAGATTGAAATATTTGAATGGTCTAAACCTATTTAGAGTATTTAAATATTTAGATCTGGTCAACCCTATGATCTAACCTCAAATAAGATTATAGTTTTTGCTGAAACTCAATCCAGTTTGGTAAAAATTGTCTAGACTTGAGTAGATGGGGAAAAAAAATCCTAAATGCGGAATCTTGTTCATGAATGATGTCATATTGGAGCTGTACATATCTGATTCATCCTTGGAAATATATCTTGGATCTGATGGCATGGGAGGAATTGAGTTGACATTCTAGATGCATAATTACCCTGAATATATGAATTATTTCTCTACTTTCAATTGCAAAAAGGAAAAAGTAAATAAAGTTAGACATCAACCAAGACCTAACCAACTGATTCCTGTACTGGATCTACCATCTGAATCATGTGTTAGCAAATCCAGGCATGTTCTGCTTTTCTAATATTGCCAAAGTTCAAATTTGTATGTGCATCAAATTTTATAATCAGAAAATGGGCCATTTTCTTCCTGTCTATTTTTTTGTTATGTGTGTCAATTCGTCATTTTGACTAACTAATGTTTTAGGAGCCTAGTGTGTGCCAGTTCACTGTTTTTACTAACTAATTTAGGAGCCTAGCCATCACAAATCAACTAATTCTATAGAGATATTTTAGGCTGCGTTTATTTTTCGGAAACATTTTTTATTTTTATTTTTCATTTTCATTATCTGAAAACAGTTTTCATTTTCTGTTTGGTAAGTGAAAACTAAAATTATTAAAGGAATGTCGTCAACTTTTTTTTGATGGTTGCATGCATGTTATTTGTTGAGTGATTAAAAAAGTCCTTGTTATGGAACTTTCTCATTCTTCTTTATTGGACTTTGGATGACTAGTTTAGGTCATTTTGATTAGTGGTTACATGTGCATTAAAGAATTTTTTGTAGGGATGCTTGTTATATATGAATGGTCCTAGTCAGGGCATTCATTCATGCCTTTTTCTGTTTGTGTGGTTTAATAGACACAATTGCAAGTTGAAAGCAACTTCTTGTCCCCGTACGTAACTATTTGGAAGCCTAGTTATGTTCTTTAGCTGAAAAAGGTATTTTGTAGTCGCAACCTTTCAGCTGTTATTTCTGACCAAGTCAGTCAGGCCATAACAGTTAACTAAATCAAGTCACTGTTTTACTTGTAAATGGTTTTAAATTGCAAGCAGGGTCGCTGCAATCCCTCCACTGAGAGAGGATCTCTTGCTAAAATTCATGATATTCTTCAGCAGACGTTTATGTTGTTTCCAAGAAGCTGGTTTATGCCAAGAAGAAGTATTTGTGGTGGTGGGCTTTGTTATAATAGGAAGAACCTTGCTTTGGTGGTTTTAGTGAGGTCCATGGAGCATATGCTACTTTCTTTTTATGAAAGGTTATGATAAACTAAAATACATAATAGTGAATTGCTGACATTGGAGGTGAATTCTTGCAGTTCAATCATGTAACTTGTTCATGCTTGAAGATGGATTTGCAGATCTGACATTATTTTAAACATGTTGTGTGTTTTATTGGTTCTAAACTTGCAATCATTTTAATAAGTTAATATGGTATAAGCTATGTTCTGAACCCAAAGCATCGTGGATTGCTTTGGAGATGGAAGAAAAGGTAGCAGTTATTATTTTTTGTATTGTTTAATTAGATGTTGCATTGGCAGCATTGCTGATAAGCATCAGGTGATGAGTTTGCATGTGTCAAACAATGTAAGGAAAATAAATTATAGTGCAGTTTGTTTTGTGTGGAATTTCAACAGGTTGCATCACGACTAAGGAGCTGGGAACTGTGATGCGGTCACTGGGGCAGAATCCAACTGAGGCAGAGTTGCAGGACATGATAAATGAGGTCGATGCTGACAGCAATGGGACTATTGACTTCCCAGAATTCCTCAACCTGATGGCCCGCAAGATGAAGGATACGGACTCAGAGGAGGAACTCAAGGAGGCCTTCCGAGTGTTTGACAAAGACCAGAATGGCTTCATCTCAGCTGCTGAGCTCCGACATGTCATGACCAACCTTGGTGAGAAGCTGACAGATGAGGAGGTTGACGAGATGATCCGTGAGGCTGATGTTGATGGTGATGGCCAGATCAACTATGAGGAATTTGTTAAAGTCATGATGGCCAAGTGACCCATCAAGATGACAAACAAAAAAAAAATAAAAAGAAATTGCGTGGCAGATATGCAGTAAAATATGATCCCATTCCATCTCGTGCAGGTAATTTATCTGGATAACTAAAGTTGTGAAACATAACAGCGATGAGCCTTTGCTTTCTCTTCTTTTGTGTCTCATGGGTGATATTGTTCATGACTATTCATCCATGGTTCTGTGAATCTGTCCTGTCCGTTTCTATCTCAGATGTTCACGTTTTGATTGGATCTCTATTTGGTTCTATTTTGCTTCCTTATCTGTAGTGTTGCAAAATGGAACGACAAAGACGTCCTCTTGGTGGACCTTTTTCTATTGAATTTATAATTTATTCTGTCGTGATTACCATGTTGCCGCTATTTATTGTCATTCTGATACTTGAAAATGCTGTTGTGATTTGGTGCTTTGATGTTTCTGGCACTCGGCATTCTTCTTGCGTTAAACGTGAATCTTATGTGATGACTGGGTGGTTCCAGTGGGGGTTTAAATCGAAATTTTTTAATTCTTTATAAACGGTATTAGCCGGGTAAACGGGTGGTTTAGATCGAAGATTTCTCAATTCGTTTGAAACGGTATCATCCGTAAACGCGTGGCTCTTAGTTTTTATTACAGCACAACCTGTAATAGTTCCGTGGGATCTAAGATGATGTTCTCCTGAGACCAAATCTGTACTTGGTGCAACCAGATTGCGACAATCCATCAGGCGTCTATTATAATATATTGCCATTCGTTTGAATTAATTGAAAATTATTATTCAATAATCAATCCAACTAATAATTGTTCATATTACTAAAATAAACAATCATCTAAAACCAACACAATAGTTCAATTAACTAATAAAATAACTATAAAAAAAAGTTTGCCATATGCTTCTACCTAGGAGTTTTTATTTTAATTTTATGTATCTAAAAATAATAATGAAATAATCTTAGAAGTTTATGCTAAGAAAATAATATTAATTATAAACCAATGAATTAAATAAATAAGATTTATAAAGCTTTCGTGAAAGAGTGCATATCATAAAACTGATAACTACTGTTTATAATACCGCATGTTATTCAAATACTAATACTTATGAAGCTTGAAGTATGTTTAGACCAATTCTTATAGCCTTTGTCCTATAACTAGTTTCATGTCATCAATGGATAAAACTCATCATTTTACTTATTCTTTATGGTTACTGACTACGATCGCATATATTTTTATAGCAAAGCCAGTGCACTGCATTTAACTTTATAGATGGAGGTTAAATCTTCATATATATATATATATATATATATATATATATATATATATCTTCTATGGAAATGAGTTCCAATATCTGTCTTCTATTATCTATCATCTATTATCTGGCATTACATAATGGATTGAGAGTTTCATATTTTAATTAAATTTATTATCAATAATTTTACATTCACTTTTCATGTGATCGTATATTTTTTTTATTTTTTTATTTTCATTGTAATGTGAAATTTGTTTCCCCAAGGCCTAAATATAACAAATTTCACGTAAACAATAATTTAACACTTATGTTTTATTTACTTGATCCAATAATTTGCATTAATTCAATTATGGAAAATTAATAACCATATACAAAAAAATAGTAATAATTAACATTTCTATCGCACATAATAAAATAATAATAACTATATTATCCAACATAATAACTATTTAACAAAAGGCATTATTCATTAATATTTCAATTGCATATAACAAAAAATATTTTAATTATGCAAATTATTAATTGTTTAGTAGTGGCGTTAGGCATTGCTATTTTGATTAACTATACATAATTAAACAATAATAATTAACCTAAAAATTATAAATCTTAAATGAATATTTAAAATTAAATAATTTATCAAAATTAAATTTGCTAATTTGTAAGTAGCCTACTGATTGCGATCGTGAATCGTCAAGTAGTGCAACACAGCTTAGTATTATTGTTCACCTATATTTCCATAGTCATATAAGAAAATAGTTAACTTCTAGATTCCTAAATAATTAATTTAATTTAAACCTGCACCAAAAGCTTTACAAGCTACCCAAAGCTAGGTTTAGGTCATAGGGTTATTAACCATTAGCTATCACTAAAATATGACTGCATTTACCATTAATTAAATGAAACCTCTAGATGGTGGAATCCATGAAATGAAGGAACACCGAATATGGATCCTAACCGGTTATGAGCCAACAACATCAACCTTTGCTAGAGCTCTTTCTCTGATGAAGGTTCGATTCTTGTTAGTTGCCAAACATGAAAATCATTAGCCATGAATGGACTCAGAAAATAGAGCATCAATCTGATTCTTCCTTATTTCCAATGCTTGCTGGCGGCTAACCTAGGAAGTAGAGACCCCAATGCAAGGACTCAAGAACGAGAGAGAGAAATAAGAGGTTAGCTGATTGATTTGACCACCAGATCAGAGGAAAAAGTTGGCAACACTCCATCTCTATTCTTTCCTAAAACAGAGTCATCAAAACTTCTCATTCAAAATTCTTTCTAGCAACAAAATCACTATGAACGGTAGGCCAATGCTTTCAAAATTCCAAGGAGAAGAAAACAAAATAAACCTAGAGAATTACTAGCTAAAACTCTGATAGAATCCAAGGAAGAAGACAAGTTCTTCTTCTCTGCTTCTTCCTTTTTTAGCCACACCCTACACCCAAACTTCTCAGGCCAGAGCTTTGATTTCTCTTCGTTAATGGCTGGGAAAAACTCCTCTTAATTAAATATATGGATAGGGCTTAAAGATAAGCCCAATCTCCTTTGAATAATTTGGAAGGAAGACGAGTTTGTTTCCTTCAAGGTTATATATATATATATATATATATATATATATATATATATACTAGTTGACTTGGCTTGACCTAGATTGGTAAAGTGGACTAGGTCAGATATCATAGCCTTGATAAAGGAGTAGAAGTCCTACCCTCCTATTGAACCTAAACAAAGAGGAGGGAAGAGGGGGATCTAGTTGGTGAGTAATTAGAAAAGATAACTAAAAACTCTCTTTCAAAACTTGTTCGATACATGAACCTTGCAAGATAAGAGATGGCTTGAGAATCCACAATATAGGATTTAGATTTTGATTTTAGAGCCACATTCTTGCAAACGAAATGATACCTATATGAAATCCACTCAACCATGGCATCATCATTCTCACATTATTTTTTTAGCTATAATACCATATGAAATTCACTTAATTATGGGTATTACATAAATATATAGGTAGGCTTGATTAAAGGACTAGATATTTTCACTTTATTTCTAAACAAATGGATTTATACTCTTCTTATAATGATTGTTGCTCATCTTTACTATTGTATCATGTGAAATCAATTTAGTCATAGGATCACCATTTTGCCATTATTTCTTTAATGAAATTTACTCAGTCTTGATTATCATACATTATATAAATAATAGTAATTAAGAATCTGACTATGTTTAGTTCAATCCTAAATACGAAGGGATCCTCACTCTTCTTATAATTATTGTTTCTCATTCTTTACTACTATGAAATCTTTGGCAACATTAATGTTGTTCCATGCTTTTGCTCCTTTTATGTGTACTCCAAATCCTTTTTTCAAGTGCTAACAGAGTATAAGTATCAAAGTACACTTGCAACAAAATGGTCACCTTTATCTTATATTAGCATAGAGCCCTTTGCCTTATAGATCATCTCCTTTCAATATGATATTTTGTCTTTAGTTAAATCTACAAGAAATTTGGCATGTACAATGCATATTTGGCAAAAATAATGGTCGTCAAAATAAGATATTATTAGATTAAATTATTTATTATGCTTATTGATTTTAATTTTTTTTGCAACAAGAAAAAAAAGACAAACTAAGAATAAAAAAAATAAATATAGAAACATAATTAAAGAAAATAAATTAAAATAAAAATAATACTTTATAACATAAATAAAAATATAAAAGAAGAGTATAAATAGTACATTGTAAAATATATTAAATGATAGAAAATACATAGTAAAATCCATTTAAATCTAAAATTTAAATTATATAACACGAAAATGTACAAAATAAAATCATAAAAATACAAATCTATGGGGCAAAACTAAAATATGAAGAAAAAAGAACATCCAAACACAAATAGAAAAAAAGTTATTCATAATTAACGTTTCGGGCTTAAATATGTGTAGGGTATCATAATATTTTAAGCAAGTGTGTCATAATATCTGAACTAAGGAGTCATCATACTATTTATCTATTTTGGTTCTATAGCTTCTTTTGAATGACACTTAAAGGGGTGTCATTCTCTTATGAATAAAGAATCATTACTATGCTTCTTTCGCCATGTCGTTTTTGTAGTGCTTTTGTGTTCGCGATCTTCATCGATACACAAACCACTTTTCTTTCTAGAGGAACCACCAAAAGAAGAGAAAAAGCATAAACAAAAATAATGGAAGGAACTGTAGGGTGCAGAGGTTATTTATCTTGCCTTTAGAGGAAGACGGAACGATACCGACATGCCTTCTGAATGAAAAGAATTTCTAAAAAATTTAAAATTATCCTTTTCGAAAGATAAAGAGGGCAAAAATGTCCTTTCCTATGTGTGAAGAGACGATAGAAGTGGCGGGATCATGATCATGAATTTGCAACCATACCCTCTCACATCTCGTCCACGTGCAGCCCACGTTTTCTGAATGGGAGTCATAAGTTTCTAACTAGGGTATCATAATTTTACAATAGGGTGTCATAATATTTTTCGGCCTATTTCAGATATATTTCAGGAATGTCGTAATTTTATAACTATGGTATCGTAATTTTATAACTAGGGTATCGTAATTTTTTTCGGCCAATATCAGAAGCCTAACAAGGATGTCGTAATGCTTTGCCTTATAGCTTTATGAAAGGGTGTCATAATTTTGTAACTAGAGTTTCGTAATGTTACAACTAGGGTATTATAATATTTTTTGACCGAATCAGAAGTCTACCCTGGGATGTCGTAATGCTTCGTCTTAACATTTTCTATAAGGGTGTCATAATTTTATAACTAGGGTGTCGTAATTGTAAAACTAGGGTATTGTAATTTTCTTTCGACCGATTTCATTATAGGGTATCATAAAGCTTTGCCTTAATATTTTCTATAAGAGTGTCGTAATTTTGTAACTAGCATGTCGTAATTGTAAAATTGGGGTGTCGTAATTTATTTTCGATTGATTTTCTTCTGAGGCATCGTAAAGCTTTCCTTAACGTTTTCTATAATGGTGTCAGAATTTTATAACTAAGGTGTCTTAATTGTAAAACTAGGTATCGTAATTTTTTTCGATCAATTTTCTCTTAGGATGTCGTAGAACGTTGCCTTAACATTTTATAACTAGGGTATCGTAATTTTGTAACTAGAGTGTCTTAATTGTAAAACTGGGACATCGTAATTTTTTTCAATTGATTTTCTTTTGGGATGTCGTAAAGTATTGCCTTAACATTTTATAATTAGGGTGTCGTTATTTTATAACAAGAGTGTCTAAGAAAAATAAGAGTTATCCTAGGATGAAGAAAGAGAAGAAACAACACCTAGAAGAAGAGGAAATGATACCAATGTGCCTTTGAAAGAAGAAAAAGAGGAATCGAGTTGTTCTTTCCAAGAAAAATCTTAGAGGGCAAAAATATCCTTTGTCATGCGTGAAGAGAATGAAGAACAAGCATTAATACACATCATGCTCAAAACATAACATCGTATTTCTGCTATTTGTTCCATCGTATTAGGTTATGTAGGATCTACGTAGATCAATAAAAGAGGCAATGTAATTCATGTAAAATTTATTGCATCGAAGGCGATCTACAAAAATCCATTCAAAGTGGGCTGGATATTAAAATGGAGCCCCTTGGACCTCAATTCCCATTCTTTGAGATGGGGGCGAGGACACTGGTCTCCAAAATGTCAGCATATATGAATGGCCTTTCCGTCACATCAAATATATATAGCCTGCGTGTGTAAGAAACGTTGTTGGTGCTGGTAAGAACAAATTTCAGAGCATGTCCGTCAATATAAAGATTCCACATCATAGAGGAGCTGCTTGCATGTCCGTCAATATAAAGATTCCACATCATAGAGGAGCTGCTTGGATCACTGGGCTATTTTTTAAACTGGTATCTTTTAATATCGATTTTTATCGATTATGCACTGAAACCAAACATTTTATAAAAGTAGAGTTAAAATTAAAAATATCATTTGAAATGATATTTTTTACGTCTTCTATGTCTCCACCTTAGTAGATGAAAGGACGAAGTTACAGTTAAAAAATACTACTTGGAATGTCGCTTTTAAAAGCACCACTTGCTTCTTAAAAGCGTCACTTCAAGTGGTATTTTAAGACTCACCATTTCACATACTCTTTCACATGAAAAAAGGTTTTGGACGGAAGTGAAAACGAAAAAGAGACCTTATAAAAGCGCCACTTCAAGTTACACTTTTAAAACCATCACTTCAAGCGGCATTTTTTGACTGCCACGATGGCCATAAAAATGCCATTTGAAATGATGTTTTTTACTTTAACCCTTTTTTCATAAAATTTTTCTCTTCTATCCCAATGTTGTAAAACCAGTGTCATTTGACATGGATTTTAAAAAGAACTTCGGATCACTAGCCTCTTGTAATGTGACCATAGTATTTTCAGGCCCTCCGCATGCTTAATTTAGTCCTCCTAGAAGGATAAAAGCAAAGAGAGTATTGCCCAACTGTCTCCTTTATCCTTGGATCAGTGTTTATTATTGAAATAAGGAAAAGTCTTTGTACATCGCCTTCGGTGCAACAAATCCTACATGGAGTGCATCGCTTCTTTTTATTGGTCCACATGAATCCTACATAGTTTGATGCGATGGAACGAAATGAGATAGCAGGGATACCATCTTAAATTTTGATGTGTCGTACATTAATACCCATTCAGCTTTTTTTTGAATTTGTATACAAGCTGCAGTGCACATTTTTTGAATGTGTATTGTAATCTTATAACTACAGTGTCATAAATTTACAATTGGAATGTCGTAATTTTTTTTAGTTTTCTGAATGGTTGTCTTAATTTTATAACTATGGTGTCGTAATTTTACAACTGGGGTGTCATTTAAATTTTGACATGACGTGCATTAATACCTTTTAGCTTTTTTTTTAATAATTTGTATACATACACGTTTTATGAATTGGTGTCGTATAACTACGGTGTTATAAATTTACAATTAGGATGTCTTAATTTTTTTGCTTTGTTAATGGGTATCTTAATTTTATAACTATGGTACCCTAATTTTACAATTAGGGTATTATCTTAAATTTTGACGTGATGTGCATTAATACCTGTTTAGGTTTTTTTTTGAAATTTGTGTACAGACACGCAATCGATGTCGTAATTTTATAACTATGGTGTTGTAAATTTATATCTGGATTATCATAATTTTTTTTAGTTTTCTGAATGGGTGTCGTAATTTTATAAGTATGGTGTCATTTTACAACTATGGTATTATAATTTTTTTCATCGGGATATCGTAAAGCTATCTTAATATTTTTGAATAGATACCATAAAGCTAGGACGCATGTGGATCAATAAAAAAAATGATGCAGCCCATATAAAATTTACTACATCAAATATGGTGTACAAAGCCATTTCCATAAAACAAAGAGAGCATGTAAACAAAGAGGAAAAGTCTTTGTACATCGCCTCCGGTGTAGCAAGTCCTACGTAGGCTGTACCGCCCTTTTTATTGGTCGATATTCATAAAAAATGTTAAAACACCTTTACAATCTCGAGGAAAAAAAATTACGACACCCACCGTAGTTATAAAGTTAAGACACTCGTTCAGAAAGCAAAAAAAAAATTACGACACCAATTTTAAACTTATGACACCATAGTTATAAAATTAAGGCACCCGGCAAAAAAAATTACGACATCCTAGTTTTAAACTACACCCGATACCCGTTCAGATGTCTGTACACAAATTTCAAAAAAAAGGTATTAATGCATGTCAGACAACTTTTTTTTGGAATTTATGTATAGATACCTTTTTTGAACGGGTATCGTAAGTTTAAAGCTAGAGTGTCGTAAGTTTTTTTTTTGTGTACTTTTATAGCTACGGTGTCGTAAGTTTACGATTAAGATATCATAATTTTTTTTGCTTTTTAAATGTGTCTTAATTTTATAACTACGGTAAACTTAAAACTAAAGTGTCGTAAATTTTTTTTCAAAATATTGTATGTTAATATTTTTTAATAAATATATACATATATAGATCAATAAAAAAAAATATAACTTATAAAACTTGTATACAGTACACGAGGTACAAAGTCTTTTTCCAAATAACAAAAAGGAAAGCCCACAAAAAAGAATCAAACCGACCGGACCTGGAATAGCGTGCAACAAACGGGTCTCATCTAAGGAAGGGAGGGGATGGATTAAACGAAAGACCAAAAGCCACTCCCACGGGCGGCTTCATGAATTTGAATTGTTTACAATATTTGAGCATAACAATGTGGTGCATTACGTGGTTTTCCATGTGTGTCAGCCATCTTGTTCTCTAAATTAATCATTTCTAGGTTTGCAAGGCATGGGAAAAGAGATGACATATCTTACTAGATTGTTTAAAATTACATCCACTGGTAAGGTTAACGTTCTACTACGCAACCTTGCTCTCTTATACGTGTCGATCAACGTACAGAATTCTAACCAGTACGTGGGCTTCCAAATTAGGCCCCAGCTTAGCATACGCTGTCCTTGCGGCGCATGGTTGTCGATTTCACGTTGAATAGAATTCTAAAGAATCTAAGAATGTCAAACGCGAGAAAGTCAAATATATACTCAAACCACTTATGTTCATTTTTTAATCTTATACTTTCCCGTTTTGTTACCGTAGGGGGTCGGTTAATCTATGCCCCCATGGAAGTAACTTTTGAAACAAACTCCGCGGCTTAAATTTTTCCGTTCCCCTTCGCCCTCCTCCGGCGTCCACCCGCTTTGCTCGGCTCTCCGAGAGCTCTCGGAAACCCTAAAGTTTGCTCGTCGGAATCCTTCGGGGCCGCCGGACGAGCGATGGCCATCTCCGCCAATGCTGCAGTGCGAACCTTAGCTCTGGCGCTGGTCGTTTTCTCGTTGGCATCGGTGTCTTCCAACTCGGAGGGAGACGCGCTCTACGCTCTCCGGCGGAGCCTCTCCGACCCGGACAACGTGCTTAAGAGCTGGGACCCGACACTTGTCAACCCCTGCACCTGGTTCCACATCACGTGCAACCAGGACAATCGCGTCACTAGAGTGTAAGCCCCAACTCCTTTCCCTCTTTTTGTTATCGGTTCCTATTGAACCCAATCTCGTGGCTTGATTAGGTATTGGATGGATGGTTTCTGGCTGTGGGAAGAATATTGATGAAATAGTCAAGCTGATTGGATTTTTTGAAGCGGTCTTTATTTTTTTAGCAGATTTCCTATCTGTTTTGCTATTACGCTTTCCTTTTTTTTTTTTTAATGTTCTGTTTAGCTGACGTTCTATTAGTGGGGTAGTATATTGCACTTTTGAATCTCTCTCATATTGATCGTATTAACGATGGGTTTCTGATGATGTGTGAAATGGAGAGTAACGCAGTAGCTAAACTGTCTGTGATTTTTTACTGTTGATTTTGTCTTCTATTTCATGCTTTCGCTAAAATGCTACTTTTATGGGAGAGAGGGTTTGCGACTTTACGGTTGAAGTTGGTCAAGTGCGAATTCATTGCAGTTGTCTTGGTGTTGTGACCAACAGGTAGGTAGCTGATGCCCCATCATCGGATTGGATTGCTTCTTAGTCTGGTCTTCTTATTGACATGGTAAAATTGCATCAAGTTTTTTAATTTAAGTGACCCAGAACCCAACTATTTCCAATTTTGTTTTTAAATTTTGGCTAGATTTCTTTGTTTTGTTTTATCCCTAAAAAGATAAATTATCAAGTATAAGAAAATCAAAAGCAATAAAAACTCTTTTCTTTGTTGACAATCTTTTATATTATCATTTTCTTGGTGGAAAGTGATGTTTTATTCAGGTGTCTAATGAAGTGAAATACTTTCCTAATTCTATGTGGTATTCGTTAGCAAGAATTCCATTACAGAATGCTTTTCATTATCATCATTTTAAAACTTTTGGGTTATTATGCAAAGCCAAGAGGTTGATATGGCTGATCAAATTGAAATTGGCGAACAAGTCAAAATTTTGGAGACGGTATGATGAAGAGGAGTAAGGTAGCATTTAATATAGGTTACCTCATACTCCAAAGTTTGGAATCAGAAACAAACAAGGCGGATTTGGAACACAGGCACCATATATGTCGGTCATGAAAAATATTTAGTGAAAATTATATCTAAGTCATGGTTCAGAGCTCCATCCGAACTCAAACTGCAACTGCAATGTTTCAGTTTTTGTCAGAATTTATCCAACATCTGTGCTGCTTTTGGAACTCTGGCTGAAAATAACTTACGAGGCTAAAGTGAAAAGAACCGGAAAACTTAGGGCCTGTGTGGCAGTGGATTTGGGTTGAATTTTTTATTTTCAAAAATAAAAAATTCAACCCATAGCATAAAAAATGCGTAACCGAACCGTTTTCAAAAATATTTTTTGAAACGATTCTAAAAATCTAAATGAATCTGGAAAATGGCGAAGCGACGTTTTCTTCGTATTCATCTCATATGTTTTCCAGATTTTATCCTTCCTTTCTCAAAATGCCTGAAACTTGTGGATTCACCTTCTTCCTTCTTTTTGCGATCTTTTCCATGCGATTTGCTGCTGCTTTTCTCCAAAAAAATAGTTTTTGAAAACATCAACCAAACATATTCTTGAATATTAAAAATCAACTGAATACAACTCAATTTTTGGATACAATCCATGTTTCGAAAATAATTTTCTGGATCACGAACCAAACAGAGCCTTAAGTTTGTTAATAAAATCCGAACATGAGAAATAATAAAGATGTGACTGAATTGATGACATAAGGATAAGCCCTCAAGCCTGAAATCTTTAAAAAGGCTCTAAATGAGAATAAATGATATAATTTCTTTCTTTGGCTTACCCAATGTGTTGTTTGCATCCATTTGTTCCCTTTCTATGCAACAATAACCTACTAGAACACCGTTCACTTTTCAACTAAACAGAACTTTTATGCTCCATTTCTTCTAGGAAGAATTTACAATCATGATCTATCTTTTAATTAAGGAAACCTTTTTACCCTATTCAATAAGAAATCCTAAGATTTCTGGATTTAGACCTAATCTTAGACCATGATAGACACTCATTATAGCATGAACAACTAAATATATGAGACCCAAAGTTTACTTAAAAATAATTACTAATATTGCTAAAGTAAATGTATATATTATGCCCGCATATACTTGTTTCTTTTACTCAGAGAATTACAGTTTTATTATTGTTAAAGATCTATGAGAAAATAAAAGGAAGTTTAATTTAAACTAAAATGAATACTTGACCTAAACCAAATACCTAAACTGAATGCTTGTTCGACAACTCTGTTCACATTGTTTCTCTATTCTCAAGTGTTTCTCATCTTGAAATTTAATCATCTGAATATAGTATTTGACACTATTGCTCATCATTTGATTGCATCTTATATGGTGATGGTGAATCAAATGTGGTGATGGTAGTTGCTGTTGCCTTCGCTCAAGGTTTCAAGTATTCGTACCGGCCTTGGTATCAGTTTTTGTCCAGACTAGCATGAACCCGGCTGTTTCATACTGACACACAGTACAAGGTTGACTAATATCACTAATGCACTGGTATATAAGTTACAGCTATCTGATGTACTGATATATATGTCACTAATGTTGACTCTTACCAATCTGTGTAATAGCTCCTGAGTCTCTTGTACTGCTTTTCATCTCCTTTTATCTTCTATCTAATCTTTTCCATCAGCTTAGGTGCAGAGATAATTCTCCTAACCCTGAACATAAGATCTCACAATTAAGCCGCCAATCTCTCTACATATGTGTCCCCATAAAATTAATATTGGTGTTATCAGCTACACTATCTTGGATTCTCTTCGCTTGTAGGGTAGTATCTTCCTGCCAGATCTGGCTTTTGTCCTGGCATTGTGGTCCTTATATTGCATGGTACATGTAAACTCTGTCAAGCGAATGGATTATGCCCTTGAAAATTACTACCACCACCACCTTCTCCAAACTACCCACCCTACTCACTCTGGCCTCTAGATCCATCACTTGAATTATCATTATCATTGTCATCAATATCATGAGATGATTACAAGTTAAGATTTGGTAGCTCTAGAGTCACTATCATCTTTCTAGACTAGTATGTTGTCTACTGCTTCATCTAGATCGATGATTTGCACTTTCATCTTAAGCTTGATGTTCTTATTATCTTGACTATCTTGGAGACTTGCTTATTGCATCCTCTCGAACATCGGATGACTGAATTGTTGATCAGAATCCTTAGACTCCTGTCGAGTCTCCTATTGGATCTCTTGTTGGGTCTCACTTGTTGTTGGTGAGTGATGTTTTGCTGCCCATCTATGTACATTGGGCACCCCCTACTCTTTTGTGATGGTGTTGTTTTGTCGCGGCCAAAACTGGTATCCCAATGTTGTGGAATCACTCGCCTATGGTGGCTCCTATTGCATGCTTCTTGTCTGTTTGATATGGTCATAAGTTTGGGGCTTCTTAGCTATTGGGTCTGGGTAGGCTATGTCAGACTACTCCAACCCATTTCATTCATTAGCCTTGCCAGGTTGATCGTTGACCTCAACTCCCTTGTGGTCCTACTGAGCTTGCTTATATTTAGCCATCTGCTTTGCTTACTTTAGACTCCAAATTGTCCCCTCATTGCCTTTCTAAACTTTTTAGGCATCTTTGTACGCTTTTTCACATTCTATAGCCACCTGCTTGATGTTACTTTAATTGTGTTGCTGCCACCTTTGCCATCTCTGCCACAATAATTACATATCTCATGATGTCTCTTTGAGCACATGCTTTGGTTGTGCCATTTGATATCATGCTCTTTTCTTTTATTCGATTCTGATGATGCTAATGACAATAGCTTGTAGAACCCTTTCTATTTTCAGCATCTTGATAGCCCTTCTTATCCAACAACCTAAAATGATTTAAATTTATTTATTTTTTGATGAACAAAATACATGATAAGTAGTTGAGACTTATAATCATTAATTATAAAATGCATGTTCCATGTTTTTGACAATTAAATATTATTTTTATTTGTAATGAATTTTCTTAACAAATAACCTGAAAATCAGAAAAGAAATATGTGAATCAACAGTATACAAGATGGAAAATTTTACAACCCATCATGTTAATTGTTGATGTTCCATAATTAATACATTTAACCAACCTTTTTTTTCAAATTTTCAAATATTTTTCCCTAAGAAAGAATCTGCAAATCATGAAAATTCGGTTAATTATTTAAATGCATGACAATAAATTTTGTAAATTATGTTTTTCCTTTAGAATGTCTGTTGATATTTTTAGGTCCTTAAGGAACTTGGGTATTTTTTAATTATAAAATAAATAAATGATAACAAAAATTTTTAATAAGTTATTCCAGCCATAAAAGTTGTGGCATTTGCATACTATGGATGCAAGCATGCTAAAATTTTTCAGACTAAAATCCCATATATTTTAATTTTATTACTATTTAGTACCAAAATACATATAATTCATAAAACAATATTGGTTGAAAAACAAAAGTTACCATGTTGTAAGGTGCTGTCCACTCTACAATATATCCAAAATTCAAGTAAAACAAACAAACTTTGAGATGTTTTTCATCATTTTTCTGATTTCCGCAGTTTTGGGCAACAAAAAATACAGAGATCCATGGGGATCACCTGTGCAGGGGGCCTTGCCGTGCTGATCCACTTGAGTCCCCTTGCTGATGGGAATAAAAAATCCCTTTCCTCCCCTTCTTCCCCTCTTTCTCTTTTCTCTCCTCTTTCTCTCTCCTCTCATGAAATGGGTCAACAGTGGCCTTGGAGGCCCTTCCCAAGATGCCTAAAGGCACTAAAGTACCTAGTTGGCTTGCTTGTACCCCATTCTCTTTAAAAGGTTTGATGGGGGTGTGCCCCCATTGGCACACTTTGAATAGGTAATATTGGTTTTGTATCAGTCGATAACAATCATTTTTTGCTAGGATGACTCTGAAATGAGGATCATCCCAGTCAAATCAGGGCCCATATCGGCTTGTGTAAACTTGACCTGGTTGGTTGCCCTATTTTGGCTACATTTCAGCAAACTGGGCCCATATCGGCTTGTGTAAACTTGACCTGGTTGGTTGCCCTATTTTTGGCTACATTTCAGCAAACTGGGCCCTACCCCAATGCTAGAGTCCTGCCAGAATGACGCAGGACGAGCGGTATGGTCCCAATTTTTAAAACCTTGCGTTCATTACTTGAATTGTTTATGATCAATTATTCTTATATACCTCATCCAAATTAGTATTATTGTCTTGTCACTTTTTGGTAGTGGAAACAAAGGGATGCCTATATACCTAGGTGTTCATAAGGATTGCATGGTAGCTTTCTTCTTGATTCACAATCCTTATAACTCTTTTCTTAAAAAGTGACTTTGTGAGAAGATCCAAGATCGTGTCTTGAACTTGGATCTCATGGTACTTGCAAATTTTGCTTAGGTTTGATTTTAATTGTCGGTTGACAGGAAGAAAGGACATTATCTGGGTACAAACATGGCAATCCAGGGTCTTGGGCGGTATGGACAGGGGACAAAATCTATGTTTGGCATTTTCTGCACAAAGTGGCTCCTTGAGGGCTTGAACCTATTCTATTGTGCTTGTCAGCTCAAGCGTTTTTATTATTTCACCATGTAATGGCTCCTTTTAATTGTCAATTGGCTGTAATTTTCTTTTATTTTTTGTCATATTGAACAGGGGCTAACGATAAATAATCTTAGATCTTATTTGACCACTTGGGTCTCATTTCCATCATGCTACTTTGATGATATTGTTAGCATGGGACTGTCTATTTTAGGGAGCTTGAAAATCATGTTAGAATATTTTTCTTAAAATATGGGAGTTCGTTTGTGTAATCATAAAATTTATTTTATGCAAAATATGAAGGAAGCTATGATTTGCTCCAACTAGCGTGTGATGTTGTACAACAAGTATGATGCTTCCATTCTTAGGTGTGATTCCTAGATCCTGGAACAAGTTTTTTATTATCATTTTTTATTTATCCTTTTTCCTCTGTTGCTTGTTTCTTTGTTTAGTTGTAACCTCCATTTCTTCCAATCACTCTTGATCATAGACATTTTCTTTTTTATTTTCTATAGATTTTCATGTCATATAGATATTAAATTTCTCCTAGGAAGTTCCAACTAGCTCTTGATTTAGATTATTTAATTTCAAAAATGCTTAAACACCTAATTTAGACCTTAGAACCTCTATTTCTTGTTTCTTTCAAGAACATCAATTTTCTAATTCACTTTTATGGAGAACTTAGGTTCTTGTAACCATCAAGCTTTATCCCAACTATATGAGGTATTGAAAAATTAGGTCTAAACATGAAATCCAGCAATCATCCTGTGGCATCGTAAAACCTTAAACCTCTAACATTTGCATTTCCTCATGATTGCCCCACATCAATTTGGCACCACCTACTAGGTACACTCATCGTGATAGTCTTGATAATAGAGTGATAGGGTCTTTTGACACTAAAACAATGAGATAACATGTTGAGTAGCATATGTAGTAAACATAATGCAATGTTGTAATCTTTACTAGCTTTTTTAATTATCAAATATGCAAGAGAAAATTGTGACCGGAATGAATCAAAAAAATTCAAAGCTAGGAGACTTAAGGGTGTACATCAAACGCAAAGCATCACAACACTGATATCTAAGTTCTGTTATACTGACTGTACTATATCGTACCACATTAGTAAGTTACTGGTATGATATCAAGGTTTAATTAGGTATGAGCTGAATAAGTCCAAATCGAGCGAAACCGCCTTGTACTTGCCTAGTATGCTTTATGGTTATGAGAGAAAAGTTTTGGTACCCTTTCTTAATGCGGATGCAAACCATACCAACCTATACTGTATCAAATTGGTAACATACCAGTTCATTTCTTGGCACTGGTTTTACGGACCTTGATGATATCTTTTGGACATAAAAAACAAACTATCATGTTACCAATATATTGAGGATTTTATCAAGAAAATAATATGATATAAAAAATGTAATATCTTTTATTTGTAATAGATATAAAAATGTAAATAATGTTTTATTTATTTTACTCATATCTAAAACTAATATTTTGAAACTCAAAAAATAATTTGAATTTTTTTTTTTAAAAGTCGAGTAGTAAGATATAATTAAGTATGTGCGTTTAATAAATTTTATACATGCTTATTTTGTTATAAAACATTTTTTATTTCCCATCAATTAAATTATATAGTTTTTTAAAATATGTATATAAAAAATATAATGTGATATTTAAATTTTTTATTAAAAATAATACATAAAATTAACAAAGAAATATGCTATAGACAATGCCAGTTACCCTTTATTTATAATAGATATAAAAATTTAAATAAGATCTTTTACTTATTCTACTTATATCTAAAAATAATGTTTTTAAATTTTAAAAAATATTGGATCATGACGTGTGCTTTATAGATAGAAAGTCTTATTTTCATGTTTACTTGTGCATCACCTGCTAACCAAATATATGCTCACCATGTTGATTGAATCTATATGAGAGTATTTTGCCCCAATTTTTGATGATTGCCATAGGAGATAGACAATAGAACCTGCTTATTCTACTGTGTAAGGTAGATTAGAATGATTATACGGCATTCCATGATTATCCATATGATGCATCTATACAGCAAGTTAAAGCTAGTTAAAAGGACTTTTTTTAAAAATATCAAATAAAATACTGAAGATTCACAAACAATTTTTTTTAAAAAATGTCCAAAGCAAGTACAAGAGTACTTGACTGGGACAGACCAAAATGGGGACGAGATACGGGGCATCATGTTCCATGAAAAACTCGAGGAGCTCTTATCTCACAAGATTTAAAACCTTGATCATGGCAATTATAGTCAATATGTATGGCATGCAATATTCGTAAACTAAGCATCATAAGGGTTATAAATATTTAATTATTTAAAAACATGATAAACTGTAGAATGATCAATCATTACTTACCTCTTTAGATAAAATTATTAAAAACTAATCCTCAATTTTGACACTCAAAGGCTTCATAAACCTTCTTGATCCTTCAACTTTTACCTTCTTCATCCTTTTGAACTATTAATTTGATATCAAAAGACCTCCACTGAACCCTATTTATTAAGAGATTCCCTAAAAACAAAGGTTTTCACCTTTTATAGGATTCTAATCTCCTAAAACTAATAAACATTTCAATTTTTGTAGGATTCTAATTTCTTTAAGAAAAATAAAGAGATAAATATTTATTAAATATTTAAAATTAGATTTTTGACTCAAAACTAACTTTTAACTCATCTAACATAACTTTAGAATATAAAAATTTGGATAAAAACAGCAAAAATTATCTTTATTTCCATCAATGGTATTTTTGTAATTTATCTAAAGTTTGTCAACGATGATATACATTTACAAAATTACTTCTAACTTCCTCAATTAACCTCCGATTTGAGTGATTCAAGATGCATTATAAAGCTAACTCAATATGGAACATTATGATATAAATTCAATTAAAAATTCTTATTATATTTTTTTATAACTCAATCCAATAAAATTGCATCTTAATATAAAGTGAACTGACCCAAAAGAGTTGGGTCTTATAGTTTGCCTCTTAAATATGGATTTTATGTAAGAGATTGTTGAAAGGGTAAAAAAGAATAAAAAGAAAAAATCGAGCAATTTTAAGTTAAGCAAGTTGGATGTGCCTTCTATTTTTCCTATGTCATTAGTGCCTTACAATCTTAAAAGAAAAAGGGAGGACTTATGAGAATCCCTAAAGAATTAGGCTGTGAGGTTATTATGTGGGAATAGAGAAAGAAGGGAAGCAAATAAGGATTCTACCTTAGAAGAAAGTCATGTAATTCATCATAAATATAATATGAATTTGATAAATTTACTTTTCTGAAAAAATTCACTCTAAATTTGCTCAGTGCTTTCATTTATACAGCAACATTTGAGATAATACATGAAGGCCCAACCGTTTTGTGTCATGAATAAATTACAATTCTTCAAAATGTAGATCTGCAAAAGGAGCACATCTAGATAAATCCTTGATGTAAGCTGCAAATTAGGACTCAGACTAAACTGATTTACTAATTCTAAAAGATTCCAAGCTAAATTTTGGGGCTTAAGATCAAACAAAAAGTCCTTGTAATGAAGTTGCAGAGGTTTAGATTTTTTTTTTTCTTTCTTAAAGCATATACTTGTAATTGTGAAATGGAAATGTCTCTACCGTACTCATGAAAAGGCTCTTTTTTTCTTTATTGATTAAGTACTTGACTTGGACTTGGCCAGTAGACATTCTCCTTCCTCATCAAACCCTTCAGAGTGCATGCTTGGACTACTAATTTGGATTCCGTATATTTGATAAATATTCTTTCCTTCAACCTCAGTTGCTGCATCATCTGTTCTGGAGATTGTCTGTGCTAGTAGATCACAAAGTATTTTTTTATTTACTATGTCATGCTGCCATATGTAGGGACCTGGGAAATTCAAACCTCTCTGGCTACCTTGCAACTGAACTTGGCCGACTTGAACATTTGCAGTATCTGTAAGGGCCTTTTCCCTTCTGATTCTTCTATTTGTGTGCTGGTTGTTGTTTATCTATCCTATTTAATGCTAGATACTGATGCATGCTGACTATAAGCTATTGACAGTTTATCTATGATGGTTTTTCCTACATCGCAGTAGTGCTTCCTGCTGTATTATGACATTATGATCTGACATTGTTTCTAATGCAAAATCCTTCCATTCCAAAGACACCCTATAAGGACAGAATTTTAACCAAGAAACTCTGATAGGATGAACTGCAGCCAAGCTTTGTTTTGCCAAACATGGATTAAAAGCTGCAATAATTCTGAATATTTTCTAGATGCTAAAAATTTGGCTGTTCAAAACATATATAGAAATATTGCTCATAATTAAAGGTGAGATGGCAGATAGAAAGCGTATATTGGATGAAGAGAAGAGACTATAGCCTATATTATACAAATTGCTGGTTTCACTATTGTTACTCTTGAAAAATGGTTACAAACAAGATTTAAAGTTACTGACTTGCATGTGCGATTGTTGAATTCGGCAATATTATGTTATTTTTGTTTTGGCAAGGATGTGGTATGTAATTGACTTGTGCAAGCAAGACCTCTCATTAATTTTGTTTGATATGCTTTAGATCTTTGAATAATGGTGTTTATCTCAAGCTAAAAGTTTTTTGCACTATCCTAATCCATTGAGTGATAGGCACCCAATATTATTGTCCTTGTTACCAAGGACCTCAATAAATATGATGGTAGAATTCATGAAGATGGATCTAATTTGCATTAGGAATGAATGCTATTCTGAGTCTTTATGATGCTCAGTAAATTCTGACTTAGAATTGGCAAGCTCATTTCTTGTATTTGTTTACAAGTTAAGGTGAGGAAGATGCAGTTCTATAACATTGACACCTGTTGGCTTACAAGGATGCTAGTTTTTTTATGGTATCCTTCCGTAGCTTGGCCTAAAGGGCCTTCTTTTGGTACTTAATAAAATTTCCTCCCACACATCTCATTCATGTGCTTCCCAAATTTATAAGTTTTCTGGATCATCTTTTAAATAAATGACCTTTAGACTTGAACAAAATGGTAGGACCTGAATACGTTTTTACAATCAAATGTTTGTGGTTGGTTTTGAATGATGAGATTTGTTAAAGCCACCCTTTAAAAAAAAATCTAGAAGTGAAGTATTGATGGTCAGCTTCAATACCTGTTTGGAGGCCATCCTTTATATCCAATGAAAGTCAGCCATAGAAGGGCTTTGCTTCATGAAGCTGGCTTTCTAAGTAGTAATTCTTTTGGTTTTCTTAGGCTTATGCCCCTTCTATCCTCAATGGATCAAGTTAAGGATGACTGGCCTAAATTGAACTTTGTCCAAATTAGATCGGTGGAGTTTCTTAGTGGCTGGTAAACAGTTCATCAGATTGGACATAACCACTTTCAAGGTTTTAAATCTCGTGGATGGAGCCGTTTTGATCTTTTCATGGAACGAGACGTGCAAACGTCTCATCCCATCTTGACATTTGGAATGAGGGGTGTCCTAAGTCATCTCGATTGGAACACTGAGATGATGGCGGGATGGTTCTGTTTCGACACTTGGGATTGCAACCCGTTTCAGCATCCCACGGACTCAGACCTAAAACTCTGACCACTTCTCCACCAAGATTGGATCAAACAAAGACTTTTACATGGTCCTAAAATCAATCCCCTGGTTCCCACCTTTCTTAGGCTGATTTGTATAACTGACCTTAAACATTTCAGTTTAATAATTGAGTATATAATTTTAGAGAGGAAAATAATATAACTTTATTCCACTAAATCTGAATAGTACATATAATAATAAAACTTATTGATAATAAATTCTTAAAATTTTTTAGTTCTAGTTATGAGGTATTGGTTTGCCATCTAACTTTTCTAATTAATAAATTCGTGGTTGAACCACATCAATTACTCTTTAAGGACATTCTCAGTTTGGAGCTAGCATTCTTGATTTATCACAGCACCATGTGGTTTGTACCTTCCTTAATTCTAGATCTTCAAGCCCGAATAGAGATCCCTTGATCCTTGCATTATAATATTTGATAGCCTTTTGCTAATAATCTGCCATCTTGATTTGGACTTGTTCTTGGACTTCATCAAGTAAATCAAGATTAGCTCTTTTTCATCTCCATTCTCCTGACTCCTTTACTTGGTAGCTTGGTATTTTGGTTTTGTCCGAGATCATTGCTTCAGTCCTCAAGGGTAAGTTGAATGGTGTTTCACCTGTGGCAGGTCAGCTTGTGGTCCTATATGCTCAGAGTATCCTTGAAAGCTCATTAGCCCATTCCCTTTTTGCTTGATTGAGTTTGGTCTTCAATCCTTGAAGAACTGTTTGTTCAGTTTGTTACATTGTCTTCCCCATTAGCCTATGAATAAGTGTTTGAGGTAAACCTGTATTCTATGTTGAACTCCATATGAAATTATCTAGTGGGTGTTGTTGAACTGAATTTCGTTGTTTGTTACAATCAAGTTTTTAAATCTTGTGAGATTAGCCCATTTCAGTTTTTTCATGGAATGGGATGTATGGCTGTGCCATCCCATGTCATCCTATCCCGATACTTGGGACAGTGGGCGTACCAAAATGCATCGATTGGTATGTTGGAACGATGGTAAGATAGTCCTATTCTAATATTTGGGACAACAACCCATCTCGGCATATTATAGAACGTTTCGCGGGGACTTGCAACCCTAGTTACAAGCATTTGGGAAATTCCAAACCTATAGATAATGAACTTCTGAGCAAAACCTTGAGCATTTTTTTTCAATGATTTAAGCTAAGGGCTTGGCTTCTACTCACTTTGTAAAATAATTGATTGCTACTATCAAAAACTTCTTCTACTCAATTATTGGAAGGAAATAGTTGAGTATGTCCATTTCCTGTTGAGTGAAGAGCCAAGGACTATCAGCTTGATCTGAACGAATCAGAATCTCTATTCTATGATTAATTGGTATAAATATCATCAACTTTGAATTGGACTAGTTTCTCCTCAACAAATAAGGGCTTGGGGCAACAAAATCCTACCAAATGGAGAGATAGTTGGATAGGTGAAAAAAACCCTAAACATTATAAAACAAATAAATTTAAAAAGAAGGATTGGATTCAGCTGAGTGAGTGGTTGCTTGATGCGAGATGTTAGCATCTTTTGACATTGGTTGCACTTAAGTGAACTGAGTTGCCTTTTTCTTCATGGTTAGCCAATAGTAAGCCTTATCTCTAAACCTTATATGCCAGAGCCCTACCTATTTATTAGATGATTCATGCATGTGACCTCATGCACCTCTTTGAGAACATGTATGATTCGGTAGGTTGTAGACATTTGAGGTACAATAGAGGCAACGATATTTTATAAAGATTTTCATTTATCAAAATATATCTTGCAGCTTGCTAGATGATCTTTTTTGCATCTCTTTTGTCTTCTGAGAGCTCTCTACCTGACGTACTCAATAATTGGATCTATCCAACTCAGTTCATGATCAACTTGCAGGACTTGATCTTCTTCTATAATGGGTCTGATCAGTTCTTTTATGAACACAATTCTTTGATCTGAGCATTCTAAGATGGTCGGTTTAGAAACGAAATTTGCCTTCGCGTTCTCTGACCTGGGGATTTGCTGAATCTCAAAATAGTCAAAGGTTAGAGTAATATTTTTTTACCTTGTTTAGGTACTTTAGCATGTTTGATTCTTTAGCTTTATTGCAGCCTCGATCTTTTGATTTATCTCCTCTATCTATTTGTCAAGCTCACACTTAGGTTGGTTTGTTGAGAAGTTCCTAGGGCTAGAATTTGCCTCAGGTTGTGTTGAAAAGTTTGGACTTGTTGCAAGTTCAGCCACCATGGCACACATTCTCGGTTCACTGTTGTTGAGGTCAGCATGCATCCTCTATTCATTGTTGCTAAGATTAGCACACATTCTTTGTTTGCTGTTGTTGAGGTCGGTCATTCTGCGAGCTTGGATTGGCTTGTGAATCTGCTCTTTCCACACCTCATGGATGATCCTTGCATTATTAGGTTCTGCACCAGGTTAGTCTGGGATCAACATTCTACATGAGCACATCAAATTGCTCTGCGACTACTCCCATTGGCTATGGAGGAAGATGGGTAATCGAATTTTTGTCTCAAAATTCTGAAATCCGATCTGAATGTAGGTAGGGGAGCCAAGTATTGCTTGTGCCCTAATATCTTCCTCCTTTTGGCAGCATGTTTTCAGATTGTTCTTCTGTTTCCCATTAATCTACTTTCCACATATCTTCTCCCCCGAAGATCTGGTTTCCACTTCCCACATTCAATGGTAATCTATTGACGTCTAAAATTGGTTGCTTTCTACATATCTTCTCCTACATATCTAGTTTCCATAGATCTTGTTTTCTACATATGACCAAAATACATAGATGTCTAAAATTGGCTTTAAACTCCAATAGAATATACTTGCAAAAGATTGGAGTTTGTCTTTGGGGCAAGATTTGCTGTAACGGAAACCGGTATCATTTCAGTACTAATTAATATGGTTCGATACAGGGCGTACTATACCGAATCGATAATGTATTAGCGGTTAGGCAGATTCGGAGGTGCCAACCCATGAACCATTCTTTGCGGAGTTGAACCAGGTGGTTCAACATGATACAGGGCAATTTGGTATAGTTTAAGGTCGGTATGGGATGGTTCGGTAAGGTATGGAGTGGTTCGGCTCTGTACCGAACCAAACCACTAAATGTACTAGTTCTGACCTGGTATGGTACGGTTCATCCTGAATTGTTCAGTTTAGAATGGTTTGGCCATCCTTGCTTTGAGAGGACCGTTTGATGCTTAAATCAGCCAAAGAATTAGAGAGTTAGGAAAATAAAAAATGAGAATAGGAGAAGGTAAAAAAAGGTTACATTCTTGTCTCTAGCATTTATTTGTAAGAGAATTAAGCCCCTTAGGGTTTGAAAACCATAAGGAAGTCCTGCTAGGATTTGGAAACCCTAGAGTCCTTATTTAAGTGGTATGTAGCTAGTATTTAGTATTTAACCCTATTCTTAATTTGGATAGGATTACTCTTCTAGGAGTATATCACCTCTGTCATGTGTCTCCTGGTGATTGGCACTTTACTTATGCCACATTACTAAGGTTTTTTTTTTTCATCTTTTTCAATTATGCGCATTATCTTTCTGTAAACTTGCATCTATTTACGTGTTGAAGAGAGACTATGGATTTTTTTGGGTTTTTGAGTTTCATATCTAGCAGTGTCAAATATATACAATAACTGGTATCAGAGCATCAGGTTACTCAGAATCTGAATTTTGTTGATTGCTATTTTTCATAATTTCATGCCCTAGTTTTTCCATGGTACTGATATCTTTGGGGTATATTATCTAATCTCATGCAGTCCACCATATGCCAGATTTTTGAGCTATTATTCTGTGAAATAGGATGATGAGAACACCTGGTTTCAGTTACCCTTCTTAGTCCATTAAACTTCAAAATTGCTTCTCCTGTAAATAGTTATGGATGCTTTTTTCATGTGGTTTCGAATTATTTGTCTTGATAGATGCGTGGTTTAGTGAACCTTGATGCTACAAGAAGTATGGTGTGTAAAGCTCTCAGAAATCCTTTCATATGGTGTCTAAAGCTCACTTGGGTCCTAATTCACACTTTGGGATTTCTGCCACCTGATTTATACATGCCCAGTGGTTTTTGGAAGGGGCAACCATGGTATCAATATGTTGGTCATGTTGCACTTATGAAAAGTATTACTTCTGATGCTATCACGCCCTATATATCCATTTGCCCAGATGCTGAGTTAATTTGTCCATCTCAAGTCCATTACCAAGGAACAGAGCATCCCAGGTTCCTAAGCTTGAGTTTGTGGTTGTATGCCTTATATTGAGAATATGGTGGCCATATTGTGTTTTAGGTTGGATACTCAAATATATTTGGCTTGGCAGAGTTTGAGGGAAAAAAGCAAAATAAATAATTTGTTTCATTATTCTTGAAAAAAATTTTCTAGATAGACCTTTTATGCACCCACACTCATCTATCCAAAAAAATTTCCTAAAATATGAATGCAAATTGGGTTATCATTTTAAGAGGCATGCAACAATGACTATGCAAGGTTTCAAATACTGCCAGTATGTGAGTGTCATAATGGTATCATACTGTTTTGGCATGTTTCCATTGGCTTACAATGTGTCTTGTATTGTGTGTTGGTACCTGTTCCATACCATTTTGGCAAAAAAGATGATATGAGGTCCCATATTGTGCGTTGGTACCTATTCCACACTTTCCAACAAAAAAGGTTGTTAGTATTTGAAACATTGGGAATGCCTTGACAACAAGAGATTATAGATATTCCTATATGTACCCAAATTGTCTATGAGGGGCTAAGAAATTTTGTAAAATGAGAGAACAAATTTGCCTATCATTTTAAGAAGCAAGGTTTCAAATCCCAGTGGGATGTTTCATTGGATGCTGAGATGGGTCATTGTCTCAAAAGTGTTGGAATGCAATTGTCTAGCCATTATCCCAACATCCCAATTGACGCGTCCTAGGACATCCCTCATCTTAAGTGTCGGTTTGGGATGGGATGGTGTGGTGATGCATCCTATTTCATGAAAAAATCAAGATTTCTATCTTAAGAAGCAGTTCAAACCTTGTTAAGAAGATTTCATGGATAAGATTTAAAACCTTGTCAAGAAGCAGTTAAAAGAAGAAAATTCATTCAAAATCATATGGAGCGAATGCATGTCATTTTTGAATATCTCAATGACATTGCTTCTATTTGCACTTTAAGCAACTTTTTTTACTGCCTATTTTGTTTTATTACTCTTAACACATTCTTCAACATACCTCAAAGTTCAACATTGGGAACAATTTGCTTGGATGTAATGATTTAGAATTTGGAAAAAAGTGGAAAATTTGTCAAAAAATCAGAAAGACTTTGGGCAACAAAGAATTAAAGAAAAATACTAGGAGTAAAAAAATATAGGCTTCTAAAAAAAGTATAGAAGTGATAAAAATAACAAATGATAGGAAGAAAATATATTGTTGGCAATAATGTGCTATTGATTTGTAACACAAGATTTCTCAAACTAATTTCTTAAAATATTGATAAATATTTTGTGAATGAATTTTAAGATTGTGTGTAATGTGAGAATAGCCACACTGGCACCCAGGTGCGGTAATAAATGATTTGAGTGTGACTTAGTCCTGAATAGAGCAGAGTGGAGGAAGCAGATTCATATAGTTGACCCCATGTAGTTGGGCAGAGGCTTAGATGAGTTGAGTTGTGTAATGTGAGAATAATTGAATAGCTCTAGATTGATTTGTTTTTGAGAATTTGGAGAATGATTTGGTGAAGAGAAAATCTGAGAATAATTTGAGAATATTTCAATAATTTAGAAAATATTGTTGCTATGCCTGATATATGATATGTTCCATCATGAAATGGCAGAAACTCTTGGTTTTGGTTAATATTGGTTAGATTCAACAGATTTCAGTTGGTTTTGGCATTTTAGCTGAAACAGATGAAACTACCATTTTGTTTCCTTTTTCTTTTCAAAATTTAACATGGAATTGAATGTTATATTGTGCAAAATCTTGTCAATTGTCCAGTCAAAGTTCACAAATTTATCTAAGTTGTGTTGTTTTCATCTAAGTTTTTCATTATTTATTATGGTGATTTACCTGCAATTTAATCCATCAAGGCATTCACACATTGATGTATGTGTGACTTTAAGCTATACACATCATTGCAACCTGGAAAGATGCATGTGCTTGTTTGATATTGGAAGTTGGTTGTTTGGGGGGATGGGGAATTTTTAGCATTTTGGAGACTTGTCTTCTTTGACTATTGAAAGCGAAAACATAAAATTAATTTATTTTATGCTCTTGTTTTGTCATGTCAGTTTATAGTTTACGCCTAAGTAATATTTGGTATTAATACCTAATTAAGTATTAAATTCTTGTGTCATGTTTAATACATTAGGTTTCAATAAATCCAGTTTCAGCATAACACTACCAATTCAATAAAGCTATGTTCTTAGGTAACCCAAAACACAATAAAATGATGGAAATTAACATGTCCTGACTTATATTTTTCCTTAGTTGTTTGATTCTTAATTTCTTTGACTGAAACTCTGAAACCCAGAGCAAACACGTCAAAATCAAACTCTATCCAAGGGATTGAGACAAACTGGAACTGAGTTGCAAAACCTTGGTTAGTAGTATACTTGGTTGGTGACTTGTTCTAGGGCACACTGATGTTCTCTTGCTTGAAGATGGCTTGATATGAAGTTCACCTTTTTGGATAAAAATTTTTTACCTTGTTTTTAGAAATCTCTGTAATATTTTTTCCAATTTATAAAACTTGTCTTTCTCTTGATCATGCGTACCCTTATGTAAATATATGCATGAATCTAGAATTGTGCCTTTATGTTTTAGAACTTGGATTTTGATACTTTACATGCCTTGACACCCAACTACATGCAGACACGTATTCTTTCTGCATATTCAGTGTTTTTATTAGTGAATCAGGATTCATACTATGGCATGGTGTTTCCTATTTTTAGTTTTCCGTAGTTGCTTGTTATCCTGGTTTCTATGCCCATCTTTCTTGTATGAGTAAATTTTTCATTGAAAGTCTATCATGGCAATATTAGTTTGCTTCTAATTTTTTGTGCAACTTCTGCTTGCTGTTAAACAAGGTTATAATTTCAACTTAAGATTCTTTTTCTCCCAACTGATGGTACAGGGAACTCTACAAAAATAATATTCAAGGAACAATCCCTGTTGAACTTGGCAATATAAAGAGCCTGATTAGTTTGGACTTGTATAACAACAACATTTCAGGGATTATCCCACCAGCACTGGGGAAGCTGAAGTCTCTGGTATTCTTGTGAGTTCTCGTGACATTCTGCTTTACATATGTCATTTGAACAATGCTCAGTTGTTTTGATTCAATCTGTTACTGTTATTTTTTGATGCCATCATTGTTAGTTTGCTGTTTCTTCTATTTGGTACTAAATTGTGGCAAGAATCAAATAGCTCAATTAACAAAGAACATGGTTAACTTATTGGATTTGTTTTGCATAGTCTTTTTTAGGCATGTCCAATTTTCCCAGCATTACCTTTGTTATTTTCCAATCTTCTTGTTATAAACATTTGCCTTACGGTGGTTTGTGTATATTTATTTACTTATTCATTGTATATGTACTTGCTTTTGTAGGCGGCTCAACAACAACCAGTTAACTGGGCCAATCCCAAGGGAACTTGTTAAAATTTCCAGCCTCAAAGTTGTGTAAGTGTACCACTAGTGGCTTTTACTATATCTGAAGTTTACTGGAGGCACTGTTTACTTCTTTCTAGCTAATCATGTTCATCTCACTTGCACTTTCAGAGATGTTTCAAACAATGATCTTTGTGGAACAATTCCCACTACAGGACCTTTTGAACACATTCCCTTGAACAAGTACCTTCTTACTCATATCTTTCCTTTCACTAGTCACAGATTTTAGTCTATTTTCTTCTCTATCATCTTAAGTGGAAGCTAGTGGATGACTATTGAATTGTTATGCAACAGTCATATATCCAGTGGTAATATACTGAAATCTAAAATTACTTGAATCATGATTTTAGAACTGTGTTCTAATGAATTTGTAGATGATCCTGCTAAATAGGTGCATTATAACTTGTCATTCAGGATGAATGCTTAAGATATGCAGACCCAAAAACTGATGCATATTTGATGCTATCCTTGATATCGAAAAACCCTTCTAGCAATAGCACCTTTTGAAAGGCTTTTTAGCCGATCAACAACATATATTAGCAATACACAAATGCTTTCTTTGAAGGCCTGTCCGTTGTTCAGTTCGTACCCCTCTAATTTAATGATATCTTGAGTTTTAGAGTTGCTGTAATAAATTCATCACATTGTTATTTTCTCGTTTGTTATTTATAGGGTGGCATTTTAAGTTGTCAAGTTTTTAATGAGTCTGTATTAGGTAAATTTCTAGGGATGACAAGTACTGGGCATTGGGCAATAGCAACTTTTCTCCCTATTATTTGCCTAGTTCTGCTAACAATTGAACTATGAAATTAGATTTTGTGAGGCATTACATTTGATGCCTGCAAGAAAAATGGTATTGGGTTCAATAACGACATCTTATCTAGTTTCTCCTTTACCTCTCATAAAAAAGGACAGTCCAATGCATAAGGCTCCCTACTCATAAAAACAGCATCCTAATGCATAAGGCTCTCATCATTACATTGTCTAGGAATGGTCAGCTATATGCAACCTCGCCTCCATGTGTGGAGGAGCTATTTTTATGTTTTGAACCCGTGTCGTTCAGGTTATAATGGAGCAATCATACCATTGTACTAAGATCTACCCTCTCCTTAATGTGCAAAACTAAAGAACTTACCAAAGGGAAGATGTTTTTCGTGTTTTGAAGTATCATCTTGTTTGATGCTGGCTATATCCACTCAAGCCATTGGGTTAATTTGTTAAGAGGTTTTAATGATGGATCCATGCTACACAGCAATGTATTTGTCAGAACCAGTTTTTCCTCTCGCTACCATGCGTTCTCTTTGAAGGAAACATGATATGGTCTAGCTCTTATGTTCTTCCAAATTTGTAACTTTAGGAGATTGTCTGCACAAGTTTGCATGAACTGGATGATGATGACGAATACGAGCCTCTCTTTGCCAGTGGGAGATAATACTCATCATTTTCAAAAAAAAAAGTGATAAACAATATGGTTTTTTTCATTGCTTGAGGTTTTGAATGGATAAAAAAATTAGTTATCAACTAAGCATGATGGTGGGAAAAATGTCAAATCCTAGAAGGGGCCTTATAGTTTCCAAACATAAGAATTTCATATATAGGCTTTGTTCAATAGTTCCATTAATTAAAGGATCATAGTTTGTTGTTTGAACCACAAATCTAAACATAAAAAGAAATCTCAAATCAAGAACAAATTTTGGTGAGACCATGTTTATCAAGGGGCACTGCCCTTTTGCTTTTTGACAACATTCCAATCATGAAAATGAATTTCCTTTTGAAAAAAAAAAAATTCAAGATTTGGAGGCACCATACTTCTAAGCCTTAATATAAAAAGGATTCATTAGTTACATCTCATTTAAGAGCACTCTTGATTAAAGAATTTGGTCTATGATACATATGATAAACATTGAACATTATACATAAAAGAAAAGAAATAGAACTTCTAAGCATCTTGGCTTCCTTTGGCAAAGAAGCCTATGGCCCTTACCTTTAATGTCTTGAACAATTGTGAGAATCTTGTTGTTGAACTTCTCGTGTTGTCTTTCTTGTTATCCCCCCTCTATTGCCATGGCTCCTATTTATGGTTGAAGAGGTGGAGGTTATTTCCAAGGAAGTTACAAGTAGTTACTGGAAGTTGTCATATCTTATCAAATCGGTAATTGCAGTGGGCTATCAAGAATGTAGTTGCTGTAGGCTATCAAGAAAATAGTGTTTGTCATAAGTTATCATAAAGAATTAGCGGAGGTTGCTGTAGACTATTAAAGATAACTTGGGGTAGATATCACTGGTTAACAATGATGTTGGTAAAATTATATGGTGGTGGAAATTGTGTCATGGACAAAGAACCCATTGGAGCAAAAACACCGTGTCATGGATGTAGTATAACAAATGACAATCCAAAGTTTGCCTCAGACATGATGGTCATGGGCAAAGTTGTCGAAGTTGTCAATTATGGCCCAAATGGATGAATACATGGATCACAGATGAGATCATCAAAGATGTTAGTTGCATGTTGAAGTTGCTGACTGTGGTTGTAGTTGTCAAAAATGTTGAATGTGGATGAAATCATTGGAAACATTAATCATGTCGAAGGCATGTTTGGTCTGAGATCATTGTGTAATCCAAGTCATCAAGGCCAGATGTCCAATCCAAACATTGATTGTCAATGGAGTTGATCAAATATTAGTTCCTGATGAAGCTGATATTGGACTCAACATGTACGGCATGTACTTGGACCATATTGAATGACTTATACTGATATCTTCTATGTTGCACAAAATGGGACACAAAAGAACACTTGTATTTGTTATCATCCTATTCATACCATATTCATCATTTGCAAAGATAAGCTCGTTTGTAGACATTAATTCATTACTTCTTTAGCAGCTTCAGTGGAAGTACTAGGAGCTAAGAACCATTATGGAGGCAAAAGAAAAGTAGAGAGCAATCTATGAAGACAGAAGTATTTAGGAAATGCACCTTGCAATTAGAGTTAAAAACTAGAGCACTAACATTTGGTAACATAAACTACTTTTAAGTCGGTTCACTATATACGCAATGAAGATTCTTGTGTGCTTCCTTTGGGTATCGGAGGTGTTAGTTACATAGTCATGACTACACATATTGAGGTAATGCTTTTTCTGAAACATGTCTTTTGACCATGAAATTAGCATGAAACCTAAGATTTAATAAAAGGCTCGAATTTCATCTGAATTTGAAGCATTCTGATTCAGTGTAATAGCCAGGCAAGCATCATCACATTCAATGATAATATTATTGAGATAAAAGAAGGTATTTGCAATTCTTCAAGGAGAGAATAGCATGAAGAGAATATCAATGAGCATAGCATGAAGATAGTGTAGCCATATAGTTATTCATGAATCCCAATAAAATTTTAGTAGGGGCTGAAAGCATGGAAAACTTGCTTGCTTGAACCCAAATTTAGTTTGATTGAGGAAAAAGACACCTGTTGGGAGTGTCCAGGGACAAGGAGGTCCACACTTTTTCAAGTGATTGCTATGAATCCAGGCTTTTTATGTGCGCATCAGATGGGCTATTGACTATAGATTGCAGCATGGTCCCAGGCATGGAGAATAGTCTGTTGTGGGGTGGTAGGTTGCACTGAAGTTATGATAGAGATATAATTACTTTAACCTCAAGAAGATCATCAGAGTAGGTGTTAAGCGTTTTGACCTTACTATGCTATGGAGACCTTGCCAACAGTAAGAGGGACATATTTGTATTCTGTTCATCATGGAAGTCAGTTGCACCTCACCCATGGTTGCCTACTTGGTTTAGAACCTAAAAAAGGATGGCCTGTGGAGGCATGGAAGGACCTAAGTTAGGAAAATTAGCGTTTAGTTCAAGAAATTCCTTGCTTTCCAATGACAGAAGACGGGCAGTTTTTTTTATTTATTTTTGGTGACTCTAACAAATTATGAGTTTCTGATTTTATTATTTATTTATTTATTTATTTATTTATTTGAGAAGGTATGGGTCCTAGGAATAGTTTTCTAGAGGTAACCTATTGATCACTATATATTTTGTTTTGTTGTTTTAAATCACTCCTTTATTTCTAATATTCCATATGTCCCTCCCAAATGTCCACCCACTTAAGTACATTTCTCCATTGTCATATCTTCTCTCTTCAGGATGATAATCATACTGTTACATCCCTATTTACCCTGACAGCAGAACTCATCATGCACCTAACATTTTGCTTAGACTCATATTTCCCAACCTGCAGTCCTGTAAAAGGGGATATGCATGGCAGCCAACATATACAGTTGCAGCTTGCAACCACTTGATTGGTAAAAATCCACCCAATTTATCTAATCATTTCAAGCTTGAAAACCAGTAGTTGCACTCATTTTCTTTGTCCAAACATTATCTGGAGAGATAAAATGCGTAGGTATCTGGTAAATGTGGGACTTTGTGCTAGTACCACAAGGAAGTCCTGCCATGGTTGGGTATTTAGATTAGCACATCTTGTGCATTTGCATGTTACCTTGAAGGGATGGAGCTTGTTCATTCTTTTGTACAGATTAAGCCTCACTATTTCTATATGTGCCTGATTCTATTGGCAACTCACACAGGGTGCGAAGACTTTTTAATTTATGCATACGCAAATTCGCTAGCCACAACCAGCTATTTCATAAACCCTTGTGCGCTTTCTTTTCTAATAATCCTCCTCCTTGTGCAGCTTTGAGAACAATCCCCGTTTGGAAGGTCCAGAGCTGCAGGGACTCGCAACGTATGACATGAGCTGCTGAATGAGACTGATGCAAATCACAAATTGGTATTATTGTCAGTTTCCATGGTATGCTTAGTTATAGGTGATGCTTTAAGGAAAAAATGTAATTTATCTTTTTCGTTGTATTTGTAGCTTTAAGCTTAAAAAAACTCCTCTTTATGCTTTATGTAGATATGTTGAAGGTGGTTCTCGTTTCTATATCTTGAATATTAATAAAAAGCGGACTAAGCTTTTGTCATAAATCAGGAAACTGATATTGCTAAATGTTATATGATAAGGACAAGTGCCAAATATTTAATATCAGATAATTTCTACTGCCTTTGACTTCTGTTGTTTCATAAAGATTATGACTTCCAAATTCTCAATCAAATGGTAGCTCATTTCAGGGAATTAGTATTTTGAATGTGGTAGCTACTGGGGGCCTTGCTATGAATTATATGCCAAAGTTATTACTGCAAAAGCTACAACAAAAGCAGACACATTGTTGGAAAGTCTCCCTCTAGTGGTCAGTTCGAAAATCAATATTTAAACACAATTCACAAACCTATGAAAAGCTCGGAGGAAATTATTGTTAAGAGTCAATAGGGCTGTTAGATTTATTATCAGGCAAGCTCCAGGAGCTTTTTTCTGGATGGGCAGTTAGCAGTTACCATAAACTGTCATTGGACTGGTTAAGAAAAGGTGAACTCGTATGGACTTCATTGTCGAAGGATTTTACTGAAGTCAAGATAAATTTTGCATCAGTTACAAGAACTGGAAAGCTGGGGCTATTGTTGACTAGCTTAAATCTAGATTCCACCGGGGACTTGTGGCATGAGCCTTTGAATCCTGTTTGTAGCTAATGAACATGATTTTTTGACGTTGCAAAGTGGTCGGTGGCTTAGCTTAGCAGTTTGACTTCCTCATAAAGATGTTTAGTTTAATTCTCTTGGAATGTATATGTTTATTCTGAACTTGTTTCAGCATAGCAAATGCAATGCTTCAAGTGCTAGATGAATGATAGGGGCACGTCTACGGTTTCAAGTTTCACGGATACTCCAAGATCCAGTGCTTAAACTCGGAATAGGCGACCATCATTAGCCTGTCATGTATGTTGGGTTGTTATTGGAAGTTCGAGGTCAAGAGCTGGCTGGATAGCTTGTTTGGTATGTAGACAAGAACTTGTATTGCGACACATGGTGGCTGTCAAGATGTTCTAGTGGTATTATGAACAAGCCTTGTCCCTCCCTGATGTTATGAACAAGGGGCAATGGAACACCATCTGCTGAATGATGAATATTTGCACCCAACCTCTTGGAGAGGAATGAGATGTTGAAGGTCCAAACACTATATTTTTCAAATAAGTCAATACTTGTTGCATTCCAATTTTGAGTTCTAATTGAAGTTGGCATATGTCCAATGGTTAAAAAAAGATAAATAATAATAGCATAAATTCTTAATCTAATTGACAGTGAAATTGCTGAGGAAATTTTGAAATTTTGCATGCATAGACTGTAGTTATTGAACGTGGAAACGACTGACCCAGTCAAGGTTCAGGGTCATTGGTCTCATCATGTAGTTAATCGGATGGATTGGATTTACATCAAAAATAAATTTAAAAAATTTAGAATATGATATAAAATTATGCCTAGCTAATTATTGATAATTTTTTCTCATATACAATTATATATATATATATATCCTTTTCTAGAAGTTACTGATTAGAAATATCACGATCTTTTATGAATTACCTTCATCTAAGGAAATAATAAGTAAATGAGGTATCATGAGGAAACAATAATAGAGGTTTGTGTAGTGGTCAAGGGACTTTTACCTTGCTCCATATATCGGTGGTATTAATCCCATCTTAAACACAATCTTTTATGCTTCATTGGAATCATTGGTTTTTTGAAGAACACTGCGGACTAGTCACAGGTATTAGGTTCACTTGTTTTCAAACAGCATCTCCGGTCCTCTTTAAAAAATCATACTGGCTTAGTGTCCGTGTTTTCAAGTCCAGCCAGCTGGTTTGGTTCAGGTTTAAGGAAAAATCTTTGTACACCGGCTTTTGGTGCAGCAAGTCCTACGTGGGCTGCACCGTCTCTCCTGATTGGTCCACATAGATCTTACGTGGCTGACGATGCGGAACGGTATGGCTCTGTTACGATGTTACGTTCTAATCGTGACGGCCATTAAAAGTACTTCGTCTTTATTTTAAAATTAGTGTACAGACGAAAATGCCCTTTCCCTCCAGCCTACTTCTACCGTCATTTTTTCTTGGATTACATCTGTGCAAGAAAAACTCTTTCTTCCCCCTCGCTCTGGCTTTCGGATGCAAGGAATCAGTCCAAGGTTTGAGCAAGATCCTGAGCCCTTGAGAGTCCGGTCGAAAGAAAATATTTCAGCTTCGAGGCTGGAATACCTAACTACTGAAGTCTTTGTACAAAAACTTTTAGAGAAAATGACATCCGCAGCAGGAAGTAAAAAGTCCTTGTTCCCACTTCTTTATAAAGCTCCTTTATTACACCAACTATTTTTTGTCGTTAGAGAAAGTTAACGTATGACCAAACCGTTTAATGCGCAGGTAACTTCCTTATACCAAAATAGTTATGACATTCTGGAGTCATAACTGTTTAGAGTTTAGTGTTTTGTAGCACGAATGTCATACTCTTTTAACTAGGATGTTATAACTTATGAACTGGGGTATCGTCAGAGTGTTTCGGCCTATATTCCCCATTATTTTCTGTCCATATAGCTCTAGTGTCGTCATTTGACAACTCGGGTATCCTATGATTTTCTGCATTCAGTTTCAGCTAGGGTGTCCCAATATGAGAGCTGGTGACGGTTGGGGCGTGGCTTAACGGTTGCATCTGGGATGTCGTTATATAAGAAATGGGGTGTCGAAGGTTTGTAACTGCAGTGTCGTAATATTTTCTTGGGTGTCGTAAGGCTGGGGTATCGTCGGATTATTTCTGAGGTGTTGTAAGTTCTCTATAGCTAACATTTGGAGCTAGGGTGTCGTCATTTTATAGCTCGGGTGTCGTAGGTTATTTTCTGGGGTGTCGTCATGTCTACAGCTATCCGCGGTGTCGTAGGTTGTTTTCTAGGGTGTCGTTAGTTCCTACCTAAGGGTTTTTTATATGGGGTGTTGTAAGTTGTTTCATGGGGTGTCGTTAGTTCCTGCATGAACAGTTTCAGCTACGGTGTCGTAATATATGAACCTTGGTGTCCTTAGGCCCTGTCTGAACAGTTTCAGCCAAGACACCCGTGCTTATAACGAACGCCGAAGAGGAGGCCCGCGACACCTCAAGAGGAATTCGCCCGAAAATCTTCGTGACACCCTAGTTGTAATGTTACGACACCCTAGCGGCAACACTACAACACCCATGCTTACAACGGACGCTAGAGAAAAGCCCCGCGACACCCTAGGAGGAATTCGTCCGAAAATCTTTACGACACCCTAGTTGAAACGTTACGACACCCTAGCGACAACGCTACAACACTTGTGCTTATAACCTTCACGATCAAAAAGCCCTGCAGTGTCGTAATATTTTTCTTGGGTGTCGTAAGGTTGGGGTGTCATCGGATTATTTCTAAGGTGTTGTAAGTTCTCTATAGCTAACATTTGGAGCTAGGGTGTCATCATTTGATAGCTCAGGTGTCGTAGGTTATTTTCTGTGGTATCGTCATGTCTACAGCTATCCCTAGGGTGTCGTAACAGTCTTTCCGGGGTGTCATAAGATGTTTTCTAGGGTGTCGTAAGTTGTTTTCTTGGGTGTCGTAGGTTGTTTTAATCAGGACTGCCCGTTTGTTGCTATCCGGGGGTGTCGTAGTGTTTCAATCGTCATAAAAGCTATGACACCCCAAATTTACTGTTAAGGCACCGTAGTTACAAGCCTACGACACCCGTGCTCCAAACGAATGCTGGAGAAAAGCCTTGTGACATCGCAGAAGAAAATCAGCCGAAAATCAGTGATGACACCCCAGAAAAAAAAGTCGGGAGTATTGCGACACCCAAGTTAAAGAAATAAGACACCTTTGTTAAACAAATACGACACCCTAGTTATGCTCGACCGAAAATCCTTCGCGACACCGCAGTTCAAACATCACGACACCCTAGCGACAACGCTACGATACCCATGCTTATAACCTTACGACACCCAAGGAGGAATTTGGCCAAAAATTATTCATGACACTGCAGTTGAAACGTTACGACACCCTAAAGGCAATGCTATGACACCCATGCTTATAACCTTCGCGATCTTCGTATGTTGCTTTCCGGGGTATCATAGTTTATTCTTTGGGGTATCTTTAACTACTAAAGGGTATGTCGTGCTTATAACTGACGCTGGAGAGAAGGCCCGTGACACCCCAAGTGGAATTCGCCCGAAAATCTTCGCTACACCAAAGTTAAAACGTTATGACACCCTAGCGACAACGCTACGACACCCGTGATTATAACCTTCGCGATCTTCGTTTGTTGCTTTCCGGGTGTCGTAGGCTCTAGGGTGTCTTTAACTTCTAAAGGGGGTATCATTATTTTTTATATGGGGTGTCGTAAGTTGTTTCACAGGGTGCCGTTAGTTTCTAGTTTTAGCTACGGTGTCGTAATATGTGAACCTTGGTGTCGTTAGGCCCTGCCTCAATGTCTTATGAATGGGTGTCGTCATTTTACAGCTTCGGCGTCTTTTTTGTAAACTGGGGTGTCGTGACTTTTGAATTCGACTGTCGTAAGTTCATGTCTTTAACTATTAATAGGTGTCATAGTTTTTAACTAGGAAGATGAACAGGGAGCCATTATTCAGATCATAGAAGGCATGTATTCCTGGTATCTGAGATTCGATCATAATTGTGTTATCATATTTCTTCAACTGAGGTGTGGTATTTTTTTAACCTTGGTGTCCTAATGCTTTGTCATGACTGTGTGCCTATATTTCCACAGACGATGCTGAAATTATAGATCAGAAAGAAATCGAGCACTCCCGGCCGTGCACCTTCACCCGTCGCTCCAAATGCAGTGGATGATATTGTAGTTCCTCAAACTGGGATGGAATTCAATTCAGCAGATGATGTATATACGTTCTACAATGGATACGCAAACGAGTTGGTTTTGGAATCACAACAGTGTGTAGCAGGGCCAACAACAAAAACAACTTTGCTTCAAGCACCTGGCAGGCAGGAAAATCTAGAAAATCAGAGAAGAGTATGAATCATAGGGATACTGGGAAAGTTGATTGTATGGCATCCATAAAAGCAAGACTGAATGCTACAAGTGGTAAGTGGATATTGGATGAGGTTTCTCTAGAACATAACCATGGGATGTCCATAACATCAACTGGTTATCTACGGTCGCATAGGAGGATCAGCACACCAGAGAAGGCAGAGATCAGCAATTTACATGCCGTGAATGTTCCGACGACTCAGATATACTCTGCCATAGCAAGGAGAAAAGGGGGCAGAGGACAATTGGATTTCACCGAGAAGGATGCTCGTAACTTCATTTGTCGCGAACGTCAGTCTAAGCTGAAAGAAGGAGATGCTCAGTCGATGGTAATTCATTTCGCCGAAATGCAACTCAGAAATCCCAATTTCTTCTATACCTTAGACCTCAATGATAATGGTCATCTGAGGTCTGTCTTCTGGATTCATCCAAGGTCAAGATTGGCATGCACATACTTCGGTGATGTTCTAAGCTTTGACTCAACTACTTGACAAACAGATATCAAATGCCTTTTTGTCCATTCGTTGGGGTCAACCATCATGGACAGTCCACCTTGCTTGGATGCGCATTGTTGTCTGATGAGAGTACTGAGACATATAAATGGGTTTTTCAGACTTGGCTGGATGCAAATGGTGGTCAAGCACCTATTGCCATAATAACTGACCAAGATAAGGCAATCGAGGCTGCTGTCAAAGAAGTTTTTCCTAACACACGACATCGATTTTGTCTTTGGCATATATTGAAGAAGATACCGAAAAGATTGGCCACATTTGCACGGCAAATCCCAAGTTTATGGTTGATTTCGATGAGGCAATATGATTCATTGACCATACAGTCATTCGAGGAAAGGTGGGCACATGTTATGGAGAAATATAAAGAATGCAAGTCTATAGATTGGTTCAATGTCCTTTACGAATGTCGGGATAAATGGGTCCCAGTTTACCTAAGGATACATTCTTCGCAGGTTTGTATGTCATTGTCTTTGGTTCATGTTCGCGTTAAACGCTTTTTTTTGACAAAATTGTAACAGGGATGTCATCTTCACAAAGGAGCGAGGGCATTAATCACTTCTTCGATGGGTTTATAAATTCGAAGACAACACTAACGGAGTTCATAAGTAAGTACGAAGATGCCTTGGAAAAAGATACGAGGCCGAAAAATGAGGAAGATAATAGGACTTGCAAACGATTGCTTTCCTAAAGACATCATCACCTTTTGAGAGACAAGCTGCAGGAAGGTATACAAGGAGCATTTTCAAAAAATTTCAGAATGAGATCCTTGAAATGGCTGCATCAAATACAAAATTGATCAAGGAAGCTGGCAAACTGTTGTGTATATTCCGTAAAGTCGTATGAAAGGATTGAAGTCGATGGAATCGGCAAGGAGATGATCAAAGATTATATCGTGTCATACGATAGAAATATTGAGGATGTCCAATGCCAGTGCCGATCCTTTCAGTTCAAGGGGTACCTGTGTAGGCATGCCCTGTTGGTTCTTCATCAAAGTGACGTATTTCGTTTACCAGATAAATACTTCTTGAAGAGATGGTGCAAGGACATGAAATACCAATTCGACGAATTCGACTGCAATACTGAAGGTTATGATAAAAGCACACGAAAATCACGGTACGCAGTGACAATTTTTTAATTGAAATGTCTTAATATTTGTTTCGTTAATATTATGTTATTGATTGTAGATATAGTTTGCTGAGTCATCGGATGATGAAGCTCGCAGAGATAGCCTCCATGTCTGAAGATGCATTTAATGTAGTGATGGATGGTCTAACACCTATATTCAAAATTGCCGTGGATGCCAACTGCGCAGCTAAACCACGTACAGAGCTTGTAATTCAAGATCCTGAACAAATTAGGACGAAAGGTCGCCCGAGAGAGAACAGATTAAAGAGTGGAGTCGAGAAGAAGTCAAAAAGATCAAGAAAAAATGGTTAAGGCACGCTCCACCAATGGAAAAGAGTTGCTTCAAACACAGGCAGACTTGTATGCAGTCAATTAACACCGAGAGGACATGAAAAG
>UESW01004819.1:176089-353263 GCA_900491605.1 Calamus simplicifolius | reverse complement strand
AAAGAAGTTTTTCCTAACACACAACATCGATTTTGTCTTTGGCATATATTGAAAAGATACCTGAAAAGATTGGCCACATTTGCACAACAAATCCTAAATTTATGGTTGATTTCGATGAGGCGATATATGATTCATTGACCATACAGTCATTCGAGGAAAGGTGGGCACATATTATGGAGAAATATAAAGAATGCAAGGCTATAGATTGGTTCAATGTCCTTTACAAATGTCGAGATAAATGGATCCCAGTTTACCTAAAGGATACATTCTTCGCAGTTTGTATGTCATTGTCTTTAGTTCATGTTCGTGTTCAACGCTTCTTTTTTTGACAAAATTATGTACAGGGATGTCATCTTCACAAAGGAGCGAGGGCATCAATCACTTCTTCGATGGGTTTATAAATTCGAAGACTACACTAACGAGTTCATAGGTAAGTACGAAAATGCCTTGGAAAAAAGGTACGAGGCCGAAAATGAGGAAGATAATAGGACATTGCAAACGATTGCTTTCCTAAAGACATCATCACCTTTTGAGAGACAAGCTGCAGGAAGGTATATAAGGCGCATTTTGAAAAAATTTCAGAATGAGATCCTTGAAATGGCTGCATCAAATACTAAATTGATCAAGGAAGCTGATAACTGTTGTGTATATTCTGTAAAGTCGTATGAAAGGATTGAAGTCGATGGAATCGGCAAGGAGATGATAAAAGATTATATCGTGTCATACAATAGAAATATTGAGGATGTCCAATGTCAGTGTCGATCCTTTCAGTTCAAGGGTTACCTGTGTAGGCATGCCTTATTGGTTCTTCATCAAAGCGATGTATTTTGTTTACTAGATAAATGCTTCTTGAAGAGATGGTGCAAGGACATGAAATACCAATTCGATGATTTTGACTGCAATACTGAAGGTTGTGATAAAAGCACACAAAAATCACGGTACGCAGTGACAATTTTTAATTTGAAATGTCTTAATATATTTTCGATAATATTATGTTATTGATTGTAGATATAGTTTGCTGAGTCATCGGATGATGAAGCTCGCAGAGATAGCCTCCATGTCTGAAGATGCATTTAATTTAGTGATGGATGGTCTAACACCAATATTCAAAATTGTGTGGATGCTAACTGCGTAGCTAAGGCAAGTACATAGCTTGTAATTCAAGATCCTAAGCAAATTAGGACGAAAGGTCACTCAAGAGAGAACAAATTAAAGAGTGGAGTCAAGAAGAAGTCAAAAAGATCAAGAAAAAATATGGTCAAGGCTTCCGTTGACGCTCCACCAATGCAAAATGAAAAGAGCTGCTTCAAGCAACAGGCAAACTTGTATGCAGTCAATTAACACCGAAGAGGACATGGAAAGAATTGTACCACCTTTCGAAATATTGATGGATGAGTTTGATGCTTATGTATTAAGTCAATTAACACATGAGTATATATAAAACATGGGTGTTGTGACTTTGTAACTAGGGTGTCTTAGTCGCAAGTGAAGTACTTTGTAACTAGGGTGTCTTTTTCAGCCAAATGAAGTGCTCCTCTCGTCTGGCAAGAAAAAACTCTTGCTTTGATATTTACGAATACGCTTGCACTGTTACGACACCCCAGCTCTCGCCTAACGACACCCTCGCTTTAAAGCGACGACACCCATGCGGGGACCGTTAAGGCGGGGGAGCGACGGCATCGACGATTTTGGATTCTACGACACCCCAGCTCTCGCCAATGATACCCTCGCTTTAAAGCGATGACAACCGTGCGGGAACTATTAAGGTGGGGGAAGTGAGTATACCCTCGCTCTCGGCTAACGACACCCTAGCTTTAACGCGACAACACCCTAGCTTTAGTGCTATGACATCCCATTTGTCACGAAAGGACACCATAGCTTTAGCGCTACGACACCCTAGCTCTCGGCTAATGACACCCTAGCTTTAGCTCGACGATACCCTAAAGGCCAAATCCTACGACATCCCATTTCTCACGAAAGGATAGCAAAGCTTTTAGCGCAACGACACCCTAGCTATGGGTTAACGACACCCTAGCTAGCTTTAGCTCGACAACACCCGAAAGGCAAAATCCTACGACGTCCCATTTCTCACGAAAGGACACCATAGCTTTAGCGCAACGACACCCCAACTCTCGGCTAACGACACCCTAGCTTTAGCGCGACGACACCCGAAAGGCCAAATCCTACGACATCCCATTTCTCAAGAAAGGACACCATTGCTTTAGCGCTACGACACCCCAGCTCTCGGCTAATGACACCCTAGCTTTAGCCCGACGATACCCGAAAGGCCAAATCCTACGACATCCCATTTCTCACAAAAGGACACCATAGCTTTAGCGCGATGGCACCCTAACTCTCGGCTAACGACACCCTAGCTTTAGCGCGATGACACCCAAAAGGCAAAATCCTACGACATCCCATTTCTCATGAAAGGACACCATAGCTTTAGCGCAACGATACCCTAGCTCTCGGCTAATGACACCCTAACTTTAGCACGACGACACTCTAGTTTTCAATTTACGACATCATATATGAAAACTTAAGAAACTGTGAAGTAGAAAATGCATAAATATGAATAAATCAAGGACCCCCCTGTTCTCAATATAAAATTTTTGCATTTGCATTAAATCTGAAACAGTGTTAATATGAATAAATTACATTAAATTTTCAATCAAAGAAGAATGAAAAAATTAAGAACAGTTTGTGACAAAGTTGTTGATCTTTTAGTTCAGGCCCTCTCTCAATATCGTCATAGCTAATTATCGCCAGTAATCTCTTACTTCCTCCTCCGTGAAATCCATCTTCATATCAGGATTGTCCCGTCGAGCAAGACATTCCATGTATCTCAGATAGTATAGGCTGCAATCCAGCGATCCGGCTGGTTGGCTTGGGCAATCCAAAATCTGTTCCATCGGCCAAGTCATCACCTCCTTCTTATTGCAGTATATATGAAATATGTGGCCAAGAATTGTATGCTATTTCTTTGCATTGGCCTTGTACCTGGCATTGCGTTTTAATAAATTCGGGTGCATGAACACCTTTCTTTCCATGTCAACAACAATCAGATGCCAGTGCGAGTTATCCGAGTTGATTATGGTGAAAAGAAATCAGAATTGGGCCTTATCTTCATCAGATACATGTCAATATCGAAGCCCCTGATGTTGCAGCGAGTTCATAAGAACTTAATGGAGAAGTTAGACACATAGCGGCTATGAAAACTGATGCAAAGATGCACTTATGGCATCGGTCCGGATGCTTTGTCCAGTTGCTCATCAAAAACTCCTGGTCGGCATCAATTATCTGCCAATGCAATGTAAACTGATTAATATAATTCTAAAATCAACAACTAAAAAAGGTTTCTTGAGATACTTACATCATATATTATCATATCATTGTTAATGAGATCTTGAAGACTTTTCCTTGTTACAACGCCACCTAACTTATTGGTGTACACTATCTCGTTGTTTTTCGTTCGCTCAAAAAAAAATTTTATAATAACTTGGTCATCTTCGACTGTTGTGTTGGGCTTTGATGTGCCCACTGTCTTTGACGACTTTCTAGGACGGATTGTCTCGTAAGAATCTCCTCTGACCTTGGATGCCTTACGCTTCCTCAGCTCTTTTTTAACCCTCTTAACAAGCGAAGGCATTCCAACGATTTCTATGTCCACATCATCACCCTTTGGCTCAAGGGTGCCAAGTTTATTATCAGATTTGGACTCCTCTTGGCCCTCCATAGAATGCCCCTCCCCCTTCTTCTCCTCCTCTTTATTTTCATTCCCATGTTCTGTTTGATCATCCAAGGAATCCCCCTCCAATCTCTCTCATCTATTTTTCATTCCTCGGCTCAATTGGACACTCGGAGGAATGGTCCTCCTCCATCTTCTTCTCCTTAGTATTTCCATTCTCAGGCTCGCGAAGACACGCCAGGGAATGCCCCTCCTCTGTCTTCCCGTCTCCCTTGTCCTCCTCATTTCTTGCATTGCTTTCCTTTCTGAGCAGTGAACTGAGGAGGCTTTTAGCAATGGCCAGCTTATGCCTGACATCGTCGAGTTGATCCTTAATGCACGCCAATTCAATCCTCAACTCGGCATAGCTTGCACAGCTATCTATTGGTTCAGGCGATGCTATTGTCTGTTAAGTGAGAAGCCAACGTTCTTGTAACAGTGGTACAGCAGCTCCCTCCTTCTGCAAAGCAAGATGATAAACAAATTAATATTAAGTGAAAATATTAACACATTAAGTGAAAAAATATGGTCAAAGCAATGGAGCAATGTATTAGCTTACCAAGTCGTGAGGCTGCATGTTGGCAACCCGAACCGACTGGATCTTCATTTGGTTGTCATACCACTTCAACAGCCGGGGCAATTTATCGGGATATGCTGGTGCTCGCATTGATGTATGCTCAAGGAACCACGCCTGAACATGATAATTTTGGGATATGAAAAAATGTAATATTAACAAAGAAATTATACTAAGGACACTCTTTCTGCATCTCAATAAACCTTACCACCAGTGCTGCCGAGCATCCGAACAGGTAGGCTGCCTCCTAACCTTGTTTGCTCTCTTTGAGTGGATCGGCTCCTCGGAACGCAAGCAAGCAGCGACTTCTAGGAGAGCCAGAACAATCAACTCCTTGAATGCCGAAGCCCAGTCAATCCTCTCCAGCTGACTTAAGTCATCCAAGTGCTGGATGAGATACCGTAGACATGTCTGATTAGACTTTGGAGCAAAAATATGGCAAACATGTAGGTGATCCATAGGCTGACGGTCTCCTCGACATCCTCCTGTGTCTTGGATGATCGGAGTCAAAATATTAACTCCTCCAATCCTTTTTGACAAAGATCTAAACCCTAGTCAAATCGTCTGAACAACCTTCCGTTGAACAACTGGCTGGACATGTCGATCTTCGTCCCATGAGCTGAAGACCCAGAATAAGTGCGACTTCGTCGGCACTGAATAAAACCAGCTTGCCACATAAAATGAACTCGTCGCCTCCATTGTGACATCTTATGATGTCTGCTAGAAGTCACCCATTGACTATGAACATCTGCATGTCGACGAAGGCACCAAATGGGGTCCGTCGTATAAGTTTTGTATGCTGTGTCGTAAACCCTATCTTCCAAACTTTCTGAACGTATACGGCCGGCCTGCAACTATTCTTAAACAACTAGAAAGCCTTCACTGGCCTGACTGGAATAATTTTTATGTCATCTGAAACAGGGGATAAAACATACTTGTCAGCTGGCTGCCATTATGTATGAACTAGGGTGTCATGACATTTTAAGAGAGGATGGCATAATATCTTAACAAAGGGATAAACATACCTGAAGGAGTCACATTCTCATTCGAATAAAGAACAATGTCTTTGCTTTGTTCCGCCATTTTCTCCTTCCGGTTCTTCTTTGTTCGCGATCGTCGTCCACAAACGAAAGCACTCATCTCCATGAATGAAGTAGATGGAAGAAAGAACTATGAAAGAAATTTAGGACACCAGTGGCTTCTCGAGCAACAAACGAAGGACCTCTAGGGTTCAGAAATTTTTTTTATGCCGACCTCAAAGAAATATGAAAGGACACTAGGAGCGCCACGATCATATCACTGATACACAAACCCGTAGCAACTGGTCACGTTATGCAACTTTTCTCGAAAAGATGGCATAGCTGAGTTACTAGGGTGTCGTCGAATTACAACTACGGTGACGTCAAAATTCTCGCCTAGTTCAAATATATTGTAGTTGTGTCATAAGTTTATACCAAGGGTGTCGTAATGTTTGAACTGGGGTGTCGTTCGATTTGATGACACCCCAGCCTTCGCGGGCCTTCTCTCCAGAGTCCATCAAAAGCACTGGTGTTGTAGCTTTGTCGATAGAGTGTCATAACGTTTCAACTAGGGTGTCGCGAACGATTATTGTGCGAATTCCTCCTTGGGTGTCGCGAGCCCTCTCTCCCGCATCGGTTATCAGCACGGGTTCACATATTACAGTTAACATCCCCGACTTAGGCTGTTACGACACCTAGCTCTCATCTGATGACACCCTAGCTTTAAGGCGATGACACCCATGCAGAGACTATTAAGGCGGGGACCAACGACATCCCCGACTTAAGCTGTTACTACACCCCAGCTCTCATCTAATGACACCATAGCTTTAAAGTGATGACACCCATGCGGGGACTGTTAAGGCGGGGACCGACGACATCCCCGACTTAGGCTGTTATGACACCCCAGCTCTCATCTGACGACACCTTAGCTTTAAGGCGACGACACCCGTGTGGGGACCGACGACATCCCCGACTTAGGCTATTACGACAGCCCAGCTCTCATCTGACGACACCCTAGCTTTAAGGCGATGACACCCGTGCGGGAACTATTAAGGCGGGGACCGATGACATCCCCGACTTAGGCTGTTACGATACCCCAGCTCTCATCTGATGACACCCTAGCTTTAAGGCAACGACACCCGTGCGGGGATTGTTAAGGTGGGGACCGACGACATTCCCGACTTAGGCTGTTACGACACCCAGCTCTCATCTGACGACATCCTAGCTTTAAGGCGACGATACCCGTGTGGGGACTGTTAAGGCGAGGACCGACGACATCCCCGACTTAGGCTGTTACGACACCCAGCTCTCATCTAACGACACCCTAGCTTTAAGGCGACGACACCTGTGCGGGAACTGTTAAGGTGGGGACCGACGACATCCCCGACTTAGGCTGTTACGACACCTCAGCTCTCATTTGATGACACCCTATCTTTAAGGTGACGACACCCATGTTGGGATGTCGTAAAGCTTATTCGTTCAGCGTGCATTTAAATCACGGGCGCCATGATTGAATAATTGGAAAGTGCTCATTCTGTCATGCGAGGAGAGACACTTCGATTTACTATAACAAAGATGCTAGCATGGCCGATACTTGTTCCGAACCGGGGATTGGAACACTGAGTTCAATGAGATTTGGTTTTCCGACACTCTCTTCAGTAATGGTTTCTGTCCCCCATCCCCCAACTCGACGGTTATAAAAGGGGAAAGGATGAGTATTGCCTGCAACCACATGAAGGGTTCTCTTTGATTGGGAGAGATAGTTTAAGAAAGCTTCGCCCATGACGACATCGGAGGCAAACGAGTTGGCTTTCGCCTTTAGCATCAAAATTGGGCTCGATGGCTCAGATGAAGATGTTGAAAAGCAGACTGCCAAGGGAACGCTAAAGGCCGACTCTGGTAGATCTCAGAGAGCCATGGGTAAGGCGCTATCAGAGAATGCTCCGAAATCCCTTTTTGAGCATACAAGTGTGAAGAAGAGAAAGCTAGGAGACCATAGAGGTCTATCTGGAAACGCAAAAAGTGTTTTCGTATGACATTGTAAAGAATATTTGTAACTACGGTATTTTAATAGTAAATCTAGAGTATCGTAGCTTTATTACAATTATGATTGATTTTCTCCTAAGATGTTGTAAAGCTTTTTCCTTAAGCATGAACGGATGTCTTAGATTTGTAACTAGGGTGTCGTACTATTTCAACGCAGATGTCGTCATTGGTTTTTGGCCAATTTCCTCCTAGGATATCATAAAGCTTTTTTCCTAAGCATGAATGGATGTCTTAGGTTTGTAACTAGGGTATCGTACTATTTCAGCACGGATGTCGTCATTGGTTTTCGGCCGATTTCCTCCTGGGATGTTGTAAGGTTTTCTCCTAAGCGTGAACGGGTGTCTTAGGTTTGTAACTTGGGTATCGTAATAATTCAACTAGGATGTCCTCACTATTTTTCGGCCGACTACCTCCTGCGATGTCACGAGGCTTTTCATTAGCATCCGTTGTAAGGCCACGAGTTTCATAAGTTTGAACCTACGGTGTCTTAACTGTAAAGCTGAGGTGTCATAGCTTTGTTTCGACCGATTTACTCCTGGGATGTCGTAAAGCTTTTCCCCTAAGCGTGAACGGGTGTTTTAGGTTTGTAACTTGGGTGTTGTAATAATTCAGCTGGGGTATCCCTTTATGGTTTTCGGCTGATTTCCTCTTACAATGTTATGAGGCTTTTCTTCAGCGTCCGATGTAAGGCCACAGGTGTCATAAGTTCAAACCTATAGTGTCTTAATGGTAAAGCTGGGGTGTTCCGGGCAATTTCCTGAATGGGTGTCTAGGTTTATAACTAGAGTGTCATACTATTTCAGCTGGAATATCATCACTAATTTTCGGCCGATTTTCTCCTGGGGTATCGCGGGGCTTCTCTCCATGATCAGTTATAAGCACGGGTGTCGTAGCATTGTCGATAGGGCATCGGAAGGTTTCAGCTGGGGTGTCGCGAAGGATTTTCGGCGGAATTCCTCCTGGGGTGTCGCGGGGCTTCTCTCCATGGTCAATTATAAGCACGGGTGTCGTAGCATTGGTGCTAGGGTATCGTAAGGTTTCAACTAGGGTGTCGCAAAGGATTTTCGACCGAATTCCTTTTGGGTGTCATGGGGCTTCTCTCCATGGTCAGTTATAAGCACGGGTGTCGTAGCATTGGTGCTAGGGTGTTGTAAAGTTTTAACTTGGGTGTCACAAAGGATTTTCGGCCGAATTCCTCCTGGGGTGTCGCAGGGATTCTCTCCATGGTCATTATAAGCACGGGTGTCGTAGCATTGTCGCTAGGGTGTCGTAAGGTTTCAATTGGGGTGTCACGAAGGATTTTCGACCAAATTCATCGTGGGGTGTCGCGGGGCTTCTCTCCATGGTCAGTTATAAGCACGGGTGTCGTAGCATTGGTGCTAGGGTGTCGTAAGGTTTTAACTGGGGTATCGCGAAGGATTTTTGACCGAATTCCTTCTGGAGTGTCGCAGGGCTTCTCTCCATGGTCAGTTATAAGCACAGGTGTCGTAGCATTGGTGCTAGGGTGTCGTAAAGTTTCAACTTGGGTGTCGCGAAGGATTTTTGGCCAAATTCCTCCTGGGGTGTCGTGGGGCTTCTCTCCATGGTCAGTTATAAGTATGGGTGTCGTAGCATTGTCGCTAGGGTGTCGTAAGGTTTCAATTGGAGTGTCGCGAAGGATTTTCGGCCGAATTCATTGTGGGGTGTCGCGGGGCTTCTCTCCATGGTCAGTTATAAGCACGGGTATCGTAGCATTGTCGCTAGGGTATCGTAAGGTTTAAACTGGGGTGTCACGAGGATTTTCGGCCGAATTCCTCTTGGGGTGTCGCGGCTATTCTCTCCAGCGTTCATTATAAACACGAGTGTCGTAGTGTTATCGATAGAGTGTCTTAACGACACCCAAGGAAACATGTCCGACACTATAGTTACAAACCTTCGACACTCCAGTTCTTATATAACGACACCCTAGATGTAACTGTTAAGCCACGAACTGACGAGACACCAGCTCTCATATTACGACACCCTGGTTCAGATATTATGACACCCTAGCTAAAACTAGATGCAAAAACTTACGACACCCCATAAAATATCATACGACACCGGAGTTGTAAAATGAGGACACTATAGCTATATGGACAGGGAATAACGGGTAATATAGGCCGAGACACTCTGATGACACCCTAGTTCATAAGGTATAACATCCTAGTTAAAAGAGTATGACATTCGTGCGGAAAAACACTAAAATCAAGTTATTAAACAGTTTGGTCACACATTAACTTTCTCTAATGATAAAAAACAGTTGGTGTAATAAAGGAGCTTTACAAAGAAGTGGAAACAAGGACTTTTTACTTCCTGCTGCGAATGACATTTCTCCAGAAGTTTTTGTACAAAGACTTCAGTAGCTAGGTATTCAAGCCTCGAAGCTGAAATATTTTCTTTCGACCGGACTCTCAGAGCGAGGGCTCAGGATCTTGCTCAAACCTTGAACTGAGATCTTGCTCAAACCTTGAACTGATTCCTTGCATCCAAAAGCCAGAGCGAGGGGGAAGAAAGTATTTTTCTTGCACAGATGTAATCCAAGAAAAAATGACGGTAGAAGTAGGCTGAAGGAAAAGGGCATTTTCATCTGCACACTAATTTTAAATAAAGGCGAACGCTTTTAATGGCCGTCACGATCATAACATAACATCGTAGCAGAGCTATACCGTCCCGCATCATCAGCCACGTAGGATCTACATGGATCAATCAGGAGAGGCAGTGCAACCACGTAGGACTTGCTGCACTAGGGGCAGTGTACAAAGACTTTTCCCAGGTTTAATAGCTTTTGAGTGCAGCCGCGCAGGTGCTTTGTGTGTCAGTCAGGTTAGATTGGGCCAAGAAACATGAGGCTCGACTCCAAGCCAACATAACCTACCAGCTTAAGAATGAATGCTCCCAACCTGCGACCAATCAATTGACCCATTTAAGCTATTTTTTATTATTTTGCACTAATTGTGGCACAACTCACCTCCTTTTTTAATTATAATAACCTTTGAATCGATGGTCCGATTGATCGTGATATGGCTGATCCAACGCCGTTAGAGAACCGTGAAGGAAGCTGATAGAGCCCCGCTTCGACCTCCAAGGCCCACCTTGACCTCCTAGTCCATCAACATCCTACACCGAGACCCTTTCAGGCTCAGACATATGAACAGTGTTCGGGGTTCGGCCACATATGAATAGTGCCGGGGTTCGGCCATATGAACAGTGCCGGGGTTCGGCCATATGAACAGTGTTCGGGGTTCGGCCATATGAACAGTGCCGAGGGTCGGCCATGTATGAACAGTGTTCGGGGTTCGGCCACATATGAACAGTGCCGGGGTCGGCCATATGAACAGTGTTCGGGGTTCGGTCATATGAACAGTGTTCGGGGTTCGGCCACATATGAATAGTGTTCGGGGTTCGGCCACATATGAACAGTGCCCGGGTTCGGCCACATATGAATAGTGCCGGGGTTCGGCCATATGAACAGTGTTCGGGGTTCGGCCACATATGAACAGTGCCGGGGTCGGACATATGAACAGTGTTCGGGGTTCGGCCATATGAACAGTGTTCGGGGTTCGGCCACATACGGCCACATAAGAACAGTGCCCGGGTTCGGCCACATATGAACAGTGCCCGGGGTCGGCCATGTATGAACAGTGCCCGGGTTCGGCCACATATGAACAGTGCCGGGGGTTGGCCATGTATGAACAGTGTTCGGGGTTCGGGCATATGAACAGTGTTCGGGGTTCGGCCATATGAACAGTGTTCGGGGTTCGGCCACATATGAACAGTGCCGGGGTCGGCCATATGAACAGTGCCAGGGTTCGGCCATATGACAGTGTCATGTGAACAGTGCCATGCAAGTGAACAGTGCCATGCAAGTGAACGGGCTTCAACTCCAAACTGCATCTTCTGTCCCAATGGCTGCACCTTGGGGCCCATATGTCTAACTTTGTCACTCATCGTTGTCCGCGCAGGAATGCAAAAAAAAAAGAGATGACGTAGAGGACACGTCTGGCAAGCGCCGTAGCGGTTGGCCATGCCCTGCGGCACCCCATGGGGACACGTCTGGCGAGCGCCGTAGCGGTTGGCAATGCCCTGCAGCACCCCATGCTTCACGGACATCAGTTCCGATACTTCACCAGTCAAAGTCATCATTATGGAGCCTCAACCACTCAAGCCAGACAAACTCTTAAGCGTCTATAAATGGGTAAGAGGGACCCCCGACCAGGTAACACACTCATAACACTCCTAAACGCCCACACAGAGAGACCTCTCTCCTCTCTGGGCCTCTCTCTCTTTTTCTCTTTCGAGCTTCCTCAAGCTCACGGCTGATGCCCAGACCACTGACTTGAGCGTCGGAGGGTCCCGCTGGGGCCCCCTTCGGCCCCGGGACTTGCTTGCAGGCGCGAGGAGCTCACTGGAGGAGACGACCGCACGCTCGAGGCCGGTGATTTGGCGTCATCAGATTGGCGCGCCAGGAAGGGGGGGATCAACGATGCTAGTTTGCAGATCCTCATCCCTTTTTATCAAAACGGTGGATCCTGAAGATGGTGGATTGTGAAGATTTCACCAGTTAAGCTGGGGGCACCTTCAACGAGCTGAGCAGCAGGAGGCCAGCCTTTCGTTCCATCATCACTATCTCAGACCATTCAAACAGAACATGTTGCCACTCATTCTACAAATCCAAATATTGACGGTGGCTGTCCAAAAGCTCTAGAAGCAACGTCTTATAACCACGCAACAGCGAGCAAAAGCTTCTACTCGCCCTTTGGTCACTGCCCAGGCCAGCCATCCTTTATCCTGCTGGGAATCTCCCCAGCAAGAGGTCCAACATCATCAAGCCCATCAGCGACTTAAAGCTCAGAGAGTCACCACTCGCTGCACAAGCAGCCCTCTCTCCTATGGACAGCGATGCAGAGGAAGGTCCGGCCATGGCTCTAGTTCCCAACTCTGCCCCGAGGCATCGGCTCTTCTCCAGACCCGGCGCTAGCGCCTCGGCTTCAGATCCAGCCCGGAGGCCCCATTTTCATGCTCCTGGCACCACATCCCCGAGCGCCAGGCAAGCTTCTCTTCCTCTCTGCCGCATCCCAAGTCCAAGTGAAAGCTCCCAAAGCAGCCACGTCCAGATGCATTACATGCACCCATGCACGTAATGAGACTTCATAGGAGAGAGAAGGACCATGGAGGCTGGAGGGCTCCTTACCTTGGATCAATGTCGAGGCTGCCCGAATCCTATAACTCCCAGCAACATCATCTCCTAACCGTCCAACTTCAGCGGACTCTCCCAGCCGCTCATCTCCAACGGCCGTTGGCTGCTCGGGCTTCCCTCGGCGACCTCTAGCTCCCGAGTTCGACTCCAACTCTTGTCCGTGGCTCTGCTCCAGCGTCCCCAGCTCTGGATCCCATCTCTCTCTTCACTGCACTCCAAAGATGGGTCCCCAGCTTCATTTCGGAAAGGAGCTGGTCATCAACCGACTCCAGGCGCCGTCCCAACTTGATTACCTGGGGGGCAGACCACCAGCGGGCAGGAATGCTCAAGTCCACATAGGGAAAATAGGGGTGCTACAAGAGCTAAGTACAATGCACCTAAAACAATTTTCTTTCATTGACACTCAAAATGTCATGCAGGGAAGACCAACATTGTATCAGCCTTCAAGACAAACCTCGTGTTGGCATTTCAAAAGCCCGACCCGGTCGGCACCAAAGCCCTGCACTAGCCAGGCACAAAGCCCAGTGTACCACTGGCAGAGCGGTGTACCACCGGCTCTCAGCTACAAAAGCCCGACCCGGTTGGCACCAAAGCCCTGCACTAGCCAGGCACAAAGCCCAGTGTACCACTGGCAGAGCGGTGTACCACTGGCTCTCAGCAACAAAAGCCCGACCCCGGTCGGCACCAAAGCCTGCACTAGCCAGGCACAAAGCCCAGTGTACCACTGGCAGAGCGGTGTACCACCGGCTCTCAGCAACAAAAGCCCGACCCCGGTCGGCACCAAAGCCCTGCACTAGCCAGGCACAAAGCCCAGTGTACCACTGGCAGAGCGGTGTACCACCGGCTCTCAGCAACAGAAGCCCTGCACCAGCCAAGCATGAAGCCCGACGCCCGTCGGCACATGAAGCCCTGCACCAGCCAGGCATGAAGCCCGACGCCCGTCGGCACATGAAGCCCTGCACCAGCTAGGCATGAAGCCCGACGCCCGTCGGCACATGAAGCCCTGCACCAGCTAGGCATGAAGCCCGACGCCCGTCGGCACCAAGCCCTGCACTAGCCAGGCACAAAGCCCAGTGTACCACTGGCAGAGCGGTGTACCACCGGCTCTCAGCAACAAAAGCCCGACCCCGGTCGGCACCAAAGCCCTGCACTAGCCAGGCACAAAGCCCAGTGTACCACTGGCAGAGCGGTGTACCACCGGCTCTCAGCAACAGAAGCCCTGCACCAGCCAGGCAAGAAGCCCTGCACCAGCCAGGCGTGAAGCCCGACGCCCGTCGGCACATGAAGCCCTGCACCAGCCAGGCGTGAAGCCCGACGCCCGTCGGCACATGAAGCCCTGTACCAGCCAGGCATGAAGCCCGACGCCCGTCGGCACATGAAGCCCTGCACCAGCTAGGCATGAAGCCCGACGCCCGTCGGCACATGAAGCCCTGCACTAGCTAGGCATGAAGCCCGACGCCCGTCGGCACATGAAGCCCTGCATCAGGTGAGGATCAGCCACTTGGGAAGTAACGCCCCTTTCGCCTTGCTGGGGTAGGCCCGCTTCGTCTCAGGGGCGAGGGGCATCTGATATGGCTGATCCAACGCCGTTAGAGAACCATGAAGGAAGCTGATAGAGCCCCGCTTCGACCTCCAAGGCCCACCTTGACCTCCTAGTCCATCAACATCCTACCCCGAGACCCCTTTCAGGCTCAGACATATGAACAGTGTTCGGGGTTCGGCCACATATGAATAGTGCCGGGGTTCGGCCATATGAACAGTGTTCGGGGTTCGGCCATATGAACAGTGTTCGGGGTTCGGACATATGAACAGTGCCGGGGTCGGCCATGTATGAACAGTGTTCGGGGTTCGGCCACATATGAACAGTGCCGGGGTCGGCCATATGAACAGTGTTCGGGGTTCGGCCATATATGAACAGTGCCCGGGTTCGGCCATATATGAACAGTGCCGGGGTTCGGCCATATGAACAGTGTTCGGGGTTTGGCCACATATGAACAGTGCCGGGGTCGGCCATATGAATAGTGTTCGGGGTTCGGCCATATGAACAGTGTTCGGGGTTCGGCCACATATGAACAGTGTTCGGGGTTCGGCCACATATGAACAGTGCCGGGTTCGGCCACATATGAACAGTGCCCAGGGTCGGCCATGTATGAACAGTGCCCGGATTCGGCCACATATGAACAGTGCCGGGGGTCGGCCATGTATGAACAGTGTTCGGGGTTCGGCCATATGAACAGTGTTCGGGGTTCGGCCACATATGAACAGTGCCGGGGTTGGCCATATGAACAGTGCCAGGGTTCGGCCATATGAACAGTGTCATGTGAACAGTGTCATGTGAACAGTGCCATGCAAGTGAACGGGCTTCAACTCCAAACTGCATCTTCTGTCCCAATGGCTGCACCTTGGGGCCCATATGTCTAACTTTGTCACTCATCGTTGTCCGCGCAGGAATGCAAAAAAAAAAAGAGATGACGTAGAGGACACGTCTGGCAAGCGCCGTAGCGGTTGGCCATGCCCTGCGGCACCCCATGGGGACACGTCTGGCGAGCGCCGTAGCGGTTGGCAATGCCCTGCAGCACCCCATGCTTCACGGACATCAGTTCCGATACTTCATCAGTCAAAGTCATCATTATGGAGCCTCAACCACTCAAGCCAGACAAACTCTTAAGTGTCTATAAAATGGGTAAGAGGGACCCCCGACCAAGTAACACACTCATAACACTCCTAAACGCCCACAGAGAGACCTCTCTCCTCTCTGGGCCTCTCTCTCTTTTTCTCTTTCGAGCTTCCTCAAGCTCACGGCTGATGCCCAGACCACTGACTTGAGCGTCGGAGGGTCCCGCTGGGGCCCCCTCCGGCCCCCGGGACTTGCTTGCAAGCGCGAGGAGCTCACTGGAGGAGACGACCGCACGCTCGAGGCCGGTGATTTGGCGTCATCAGATCGTATATTACATGATTTTCTAATCATGGATTGTGGACGAGGAGGAGGACGAGAGGAATGGATGGTTGTGGAACTGTAAAAGTCTGACTCATTTTTCATACCGGTGCCTTTTGGCACCAGTTTTAAAGCGAAAGGGGTGGAATCCAAACTTATTGCAGAAGTGGTGTTAAAGGAAAAAATACCATTTTAAATGGTGTTTTCCTCCTCCATGTCCGCTTAGCCCCATCAACGAGTGGGGTGATGGGGCAGGAGAAATCACCACTTGGAGTGACGATTTCTTAGCTGAAATCGCCACTCCAAGTGGCGATTTTCTCAGGCTTTTTAGCCCGAGAGCCCGATCAGGACTTCTTCCCGAACGGACTTCTTCTTCCTTCCTTCGTCCCTGGCTTTTCCCCTGTGTCCTCCCCGTTTTTCCTACTCCCCGGCATCCTCCCTCTTCCCGATCGCTCTTCCTCCCAAGCCTGCTCGGCGGCAACCTTCGTCAGACATCCCCGCCGCTCCCCGGGAAGCATTTAGAAGCATTTTAGGTACGACATCCCCGCCGCTCTTCCTCCCAAATCTAGCACTTGCACAGTGGGCACACATGAGTGTGTAGTGGTTGGGGGTAGGGGTTATTGGATGCAGCATTGTACCATGTATTGGATCCCTGCAAATATGGCACAATATGCCCAGAGAGGACTACTAGGGTTTGTCTAGGGTTCTGTGTATATGTACAGAAATAGTGGGAGAAAAAGCAGGAAAAATTGGAATTGGTGACAGGTGGCATGCAAAGACAATGCTCTGTAAGTATAGAAAAGTTTGTAGTAGCCACATAGTGTTGATGAGGAAGGACTGAAAAGGAGAACAGTAAAATGGGATCATGCATGTTACAGAGTTAATAAGGGTTCGATGAATTTACACCATCATTGATGGATACAACCTATTTGATCTAGATCTCTGGTCAAATGACCTAGTTGTCTATCTTTTAGTGAAAAAGTAAGGTGAAATTTGCTAAGACATAAAAATGGTTTTGCAAGTATCAGAACAATATCCTACATGTGAAGCATATGGTATGCCATGTTGGTCTTCATAAGTGCGTACCACACATCATATCATATACCATACTGATGTAGTAGAGGGGCGCACTGATACTTAGTCAGGGATTAGGAATTTTACATTTACATAGGATACTTTTTCTTAGTTGATTCCACATACTCTTTATTTTAATAAATACTTCAGTCCTACTATCGCTTTGTAATCAGCTAATAATTCTTTTAACTTGTTTTGTCATATTATCAAGACATGGCTCATAATGTTTTAGATTCAGGGCCTCGTGATCATAGTGTTCTCACTTTGCAACAGTTGCATAGATCAACCAACATATTTCAAGGCGAGGTGTGTATTATTGATCGATGGTCCTTAATTAATTTACATGTGTTTATGTTAATGCGGATGTATCATTAAAATTTTTTTTCAGGAGTTACCGGTTCTTAGATGTCGTCGGCATGACGCACATATATGGAAAGAGACACCGGGATTATCACACCCATGGGTGCAGTACTACCTAGATCATGTTGGCATGTTTGGCATATATCGGATTGGCCATATTCGACTGGATGTTGGCCTTATTTCTGCACTAGTTGAGAGATGGCGACAAGAGACTCTCACACATTTCATCTACCTTTTGGTGAGGCGACCATTACACTACAGGATGTCAGTATTTTGAGTGGCCTCCGAATTGATGGTTTCGCTGTTACTGGGTTAGATCCGCGCCATACCATTCCAAAGTGGCAGGCTACATTTGGGAGGTTATTTGGTGTTGAACCTCCTATCGAAGCATTTCCGAAAGGTTATTTTCATTTAGCATTCTTCGATCAATACTATCACTACTTTCACTTGGACGAAGATGTGGATGATGAGGTTGTCCAACAGTTCGTGAGGGGACAACCTCTTCGAATCATTGGTGGAGTGATTCTTCCGGATACCTCTGGTAATTTAGTGAAGTTGATGTACGTACCATTTCTAGAAGACCTGGAGGCATTTGCCGCTCTTAGTTGGGGATTGGCTACACTGGCTGGTTTATATAGAGCACTATGTCATGCAATAAGCCCTACCCAGTCAGACATCGGAGGATACCTCCCACTGCTACAGGTAAACACTTTCTTTTTATATCTGAGATTGAGGTAATGTTTATTGTTAACTAACATTTCGAATTATCCGAACATGCAGATTTGGGTATGGAAACGATTTCTTATTTTCTATCCTACGAGACTCGAGATTTCGGAGGCTAGACCTTCAGATGCCGATGATGATTGGCACTTAGGTGCACTGTAGGGGTATAGATGGCATGCAAGATATAACATGAAAAATATTCCAACCCATACACTACATGCTTTTAGGGACCAGTTGGATGTGTTGGATGATAGTGAACAATGGATATGTCATGTTGTAATATAGAATTCAATTAGATGGATTAATTATGTTGATCATGGATTAATTAAATGTTTTCTATGCAGTTCATATGGTGTCTTTACTCGCCGGCAGTTATCTCTATTTTACCTTCAAACTGCTTGGTCAGTTCGGATATTTGGATGGCACGGATCCCGCTGATATGTTTTGATGTAGTTTAGTGGCATTTGCCGGACCGAGTGCTTCGTCAATTTGGATGTCGTCAGTTCATACCATGTCCATGCAATACGTCGCTACATCTTCATCAGATTGATTGACGGGGGAGGTCAAATGTTGCATGGGACGCCGTGCACGGGACTTATATTGCAACATGGTATGCACGGCGTCAGCATCTGATTATAGGAGAGCATATAGTAGCAAGATTCCCATGCACACCCGATTATATGGCCTGGTTTAGGAGCATCACTCGAATATGTATAGGCCGTTCTGAGTATAGTACAAGGGGCTACGAAGGGGAAGGCACTTCATATGAGTTTCTGGTACTATTTTTAATTTTTTTGGGGTATCTTTTTCTTTCAACTTCATAAGCTTTCATATGAATTTTTGTTGTCATATTATATGCAGCATGAGAGGATTCAACAGTTGACTATGGAACTCGAGCGGGCTTTAGCCGCCCCAGTGGAAGATGAGCGGCTAAAGATTTTGAGAAGCGCAACATCGATGGATCATGGTACATTGTCTGTCGTCGGGCATCAGCACGTTCGGAGCATAGCTGCTTCAGCACTCTGTCCGGAGGTGCCGGAGTCCACACGAGCCGATATTAATCCGATGATGGAGACATTTCATTATACCCCATCGCCTTCTTGCATGCGGTCCCCATTAGCACATGAGTATTCGCAGAGGAGGAATGTCGGGGAGGGTACATCTGCCCGGATTGATGACATTGCTGATGCGGACATCGCCGAGATCAGTGAGGATGATGTCTCCCGGTCACATTTGGATGCTGCTATGCCTGATGTTTTCCATCCTACGTCGATCCCCATGCAGAAGGGGGTATCTCAGGTGATTGATGAGGATCCTCTACCATTGGCGACCTATAGGCGACGGACTGGACGTATTCGCCGACCTCCTCGACGAGGATGTGGAACCTAGGTTTCCTAGATTGTTGTACTCAAACCAACTGATGTAAAAATTCTTTTTTTTTTCACGTATCAGAAAAATTTAATTTTTATGAGAATGTGTTCTTCTAATGTATTTACTTTTTGTCATGACTGGCATTTACTTTCGGCCAAGTTTCTATCGAGTTTCGGTCGAGTTTCGGTTGAGTTTTGGTTGAGTCTCGGTCTAGCCTCGGTTGAGTTTCGGTCGAGTTTCGAGTTTCGATCAAGTTTCAATTCAATTTCGGTCGAGTTTTGGTCGAGTCTCGGTTGAGTCTTGGTCCAGTTTCGGTTGAGTTTCGATCGAGTTCTGATAATTGGAGCCCATCCAATTTCACTATCAGATATGGCACTTAGTATACCTGGATGTCGGTCAGAAATAAGACAAATGCCATTTCTATCTTTCACAACATGCCTCCTAAGTCTCAGTAAAAACCATCTCCAACTAGCTGTACACTCTTCATCTACAATTGCATAGGCTAGTGGAAATATCCTATTATCAGTATCAGTACCTATCGCGATGAGCATCTTCCCTCGATACTTTCCATAAAGATGTGTTCCATCAATAGAAATTACCGGGCGACAATACTGAAACCCCTCAACAAATGGTTGAAATGCCTAGAATACATAATTCAGGACCCGTTCAGAAGAACTTGCTTCACTGTAGAAATCCCAACATACAACTGTTCCAGGGTTTGCATTATGCAGTGCAAACATGTATCTAGGAAGCTTGCATATGACGGTTCACATTCACCAAATATATCAATCAATGCCTTCTGCTTTCCATGCCATGCTTTTGAATATGACACTGCATAGTGAAATTGTTCTGCAAAGCTTGCTATAGGAGAACTGTCATGAACATTCTCTATATGCTCTGGAACATCATCCTTTAAAACATAGAGTTCAATACACCGATATTCTGAAAATTTCGAGGGAAATATCAACATGTGCTTCACATCATCATCGTCCTCAATTGGAAGAAGCACATATTTTTGATGCAATGTTGGAGATCTCCACATCAATCTGATGATATATCTATGTACTAGAATTGTTAGAACTGTATGTACCTGATCAACCAACTCAGCAAAGCATGTTCCCGTGCTCAATTTCAAATATTTACATGGAGGTTGATTATAAAGTATCCCTTCTTGGCCGCCATGTTCAATTGATCCATCATAATATAGCAGAACACGTACAGTTTTCATCTGAAAAAAGGTGATCAAAAATTATCTCCGATCAGCTACAAATAAAAAAAATTAAATATGCATATATTTTAGTAGCATTTAGCAGATATTGGTTCCCAAGATCTATATTGAACATATTAAGATAAAACATTTAATCTCCCATGATGATATCATAGCTAAAATAAAACACCAATATCCTTGTGCATCCATATGATACAGAAAAATAAAAATATTTTTCATGTTCATTTATGCTCTCTATTTTCATCTCTACACATAGATCAAAAAATACACATCTCATGCTTTCTCCTTTGTTAAAAAAATCTATCAATATCAGTTATATGAGGGAATGTGAATATAAAAATCTATAAACACACATCTCATGCATATAAAAAAGTATAAGAAGGGAATATGAATGCATATAAAAATCAGTTTAAGAAGGAAATGAGAATCTCTACCTTGATGGGAACTAAGTGCGGAGTACACACGATCCGACAAAAGGGGCAGAGACGGGGCCGTTTAAGAGGTGACAATTATCTGGGCATAGCAAGGGCGTTTAGGGGCAGTTTAAGTCTCCGTAGGGCACACAGGCCTTTAAAAAGAAGTCCCCCCGATCGGTGCTCTCGGTCGGGGGTTTTCTGATGAAATCGCCACATGGTGTGGTAATTTCAGGGTAGAAATCGCTACACCAAGTGGTGGTTTCATCGCGAGTGAAATCGCCACTTGAAGTGGGGATTTTAGGATTGAAATCGCCACTTGAAGTAGTGATTTCATTTTTCATTCGAAATAAAAGTTTCGATTTCATTTTAAGGAAATCACCACACCATGTGGCGATTTCTACTCGATCCCCGTCAGCCTACTAGCTGACGAAGCCGAGTCGTGAAGGATGAAGTGACTTTAAGAAAATGCCATTTAAAATAATTTTTTTTTAATATTATTTCTGTAATAAGTTTGGATTCCATTCCTTTACTTTAAAATCGGTGCCAAAAGGCACCTGTATGAAAAACGACTCGTAAAAGTCCAGCTCCAGCCCCTCTTCGATGGACGGACAATCTTTGATGGACGGTGACACAACCTTTCAAGTGCAACAACTGGAAGACGTGTGGCTAGCCACCACACAGAGACCACCTGTCAGGATGGTTGGTACAATTGGGAGCAACCATCAAGAGAATATGCATGGAGTTATTACCAGACAACTGCCTGAAGACAATTATTGCTGTGAAAACCAACCAGAAATTCTAATTAACCAAGACGGTACCAGGTGATGGCCCCCTTCGACAACTTGATAAAAAATGCATGGCTTCTCTAGACTTACTCTAGCGAATAGAGCTCCTATGCTACGCCTCCTCTCTGTTTTTATCCTTCTTCTGTTGAGCAAGTTACCTAACTCTGCCTCATGAGGAATCACGCAGTTCTTCAATCAAGTCAAGACTCGTTTTGTGGTGACTCGAGTTTCTTTGTAGTTTTGTTTGTAGTTGTAGTCCACCTTTCCATGAAAGAATCTTGGAAGGCCTCCACGGATTGACCCAAGTTACTCACTTTTCTACAGTGATCATGGTTATGTTGTTTGCAATCCAATTAATCACCGTTCACCCAACAGACAAGCCGATTACTAATTGGGGCTGAAGCATTTATTAATCGAAGATCGCTACTATTCAATCAGCATATTGACCAACCGTTGGCTGGTCAATCACTAATCATGGCTATGCTATTTTGCAATCAGTTGCTCTTTGAATGGTAGGCCATCTACTTGTTTCACTCCCACATTGGTCAGCTAACGATCATTCTCTCCCTCAACAGACCAATGATCAATAGCTAACCATATATGATTTTCCTCCAATAGGCCAACTGACTGCTAATCATGGCAAAGTTGTTTAGCTGATGGTTGTTCCTCGAACGGACCAGTCCAACTGTTGAAGCTACTATTGCTGCAACTGTCATTTTTGTTATCTAATCGAGCATCTAAGCACTTTAGTTGATGCTTTGCATGAGTTCACATGCATATTATTCATTGGATATAAGGATCGATGAAGCTTTTTGTGCTTTTTGTTAAGTTTTTAAATGTTGGGTAATGGGCCAAAATAAAGTCCATTACTTCCTTATGTGTGTGAATAAGAAATTACGGGGACATTTAGTTTCACATCGAAAAAATCAAGAAAGGAATGTTCACTTATATGGAAACTACTTCCTTGAAGCTTAAGTTCCTTAGGCTCACCATAAGTGGAGAGCTTGAGGGTGATGCTGGGCGCAATGCACTTTGCACGTGCGCATCATCGCGAGGGGCTTTAGGGGCTTTAATTTTTTTCTAGATCATGATGATCCAACGGTGGAGACTGATCGGATCAAGATAAGGGGCTGAGATCAATTGATCGTCGATCGATTGGATGAAGGGTCAAGATGCGGTGATCAAATCACAATCACAATCGCGATCCAACGGCTGACACCTGTCGGTTGACCAGTCAATAGGATGGTTGGTTGACCAGTCAACAGAACGGTTGGTGATAAGGCATCCGTCCGATCATCGGTTGGTGATAAGGCGTCCATCCGATCGTCGGTTTGTGATAAGGCACCTGTCCAATCGTACGGTTGGAGATAAGTCAACGGTCCGATCATAAAAAGGCATATCAAAGACGTGCAATCGCCTATCTGATAACGTGATCATTAGATCACGATGATGAAAAGGCATATCAGGATGAGGATAGACTTATCTGATCGGCTGATCTTCAGATCATAGCCATGAAAAGGCTTATCCGATCGCCTGATCTGAAGATCACGATGTCTAAAGGGCATATCAAGGGTGATAAGCCCTTAACCATCACATCCTTCGATCAAAGAATTCAAATTAAATTAAATTCATAGGGTTGCTTCCAAGGGGCACCTAAAAACCTATAAATAGGACCCTAGACCCTCTCATTTCATTCATTCCAATTCCATTCTGAATTGAGTTCTCTCTTAGGCATTTGCATACTTTTCTAAGGGTAGTATAACAATAGTGCATTAAAAAGAGAGTAGCATTCTTGGTTTGATATTTTTGATGAATTGTAGTGCTGCTTTCATCAAAAGGAGACTGTTGTATCCTGGGAGATAGTCATCATACTGACCGTAAGCACCATTGCAGAACGAAATTGTCTTAAAGACATAGAGTATAACTCTAACCTCAGTCTGATCAATTAGGTAGCCGCCATCTGCCACACCCAACAATCTTAAGACAATCTCTCCTGCTATCACGGAAGTGCTGCTGCAGATGGCTACTATGACGACATCCGTTCAAGCCGAGAGACCAGAGAAATTCTTTGGCACGGACTTTAAGAGGTGGCAACAGAAGATGCTGTTCTACCTCACAACTCTGAATCTGGTCAGAGTGCTAAATGAAGATCTGCCTGTCCTAAAGGAAGGGGAGACTGACAAGCAAGTAATTGCTGTGGTGGAGGCATGGAAGCACTCAGACTTCCTTTGCAAGCACTACATCCTAAATGGTTTGGACAATATCCTGTACAATATGTTCAGTAGTATTGCTACTGCCAAAGAGTTATGGGCATCCCTGGACAAAAGTACAAGATAGAGAATGTTGAACACAAGAAGTTTGTGGTTGGAAGGTTCTTAGACTACAAAATGGTCAACCACAAACTTGTTATGGGGCAAGTCCAAGAGCTCTAGATCATCCTGCATGAGATACATGTAGAGAAAATGTCTCTCAGTGAGTCATTCCAAGTAGTTGCCATCATAGAGAAGCTACCACCACTATGGAAGGACTTCAAGAACTACCTGAAGCACAAGCGAAAGGAGATGGGACTTGAAGACCTAATTGTCCACCTGAGGATCGAGGAGGACAATAAGAGCCAAGATAAGAAGACAGGAGGACAACCTGCTGAGGCAAAGGCCAACCTCATAGAAGGAAGAAAGGAACACAAGTTTCCAGACGAAGGCTTTAAATAGAAGAAGGGCAATCCAAAGAAATATAAATTCAAGGGAAAGTGCTTTGTTTGTGGAAAGCAAGGACACAAATCCAAGGACTGCCGTTTTAAGGACAAAGAAAAGAAAGAAGTCAACGTTACTAAAACCCTATCCAAAGAGGTATTCGAGATGATGCTGTCAGCTGTTGTATTTGAAACAAACATGGTTGACAAAGCAAATGAGTGGTACATCGACACTGGAGCTACCAGAATGTCTGCTCTGATAAGAGTATATTCTCATCATATACTCCTATCAATGGAAGAAATTTGGTCATGGGTAACTCCACTACATCCAAGATAGAAGGACTTGGCCGCATCGTTATGAAGATGACATCTAGCAAGGAGTTTCTACTTAATGATGTGCTACATGTCCCTAACATCCGGAAGAATCTCATATCAGGCTCCCTCCTAAGCAAACATGGCTTTAGAATGGTCTTTGAGTCTGATAAATTTGTACTCACTAAGGGGGATATTTATTGGAAGGGGTTACTTGAATAATGGATTATTCAAGGTTAATGTAATGACTGTACACAAAAACCTTGAAATAAATAAAGCTTTTCTTCTGCTTATATGGTTGACTCGTCTTGTTTATGGCATGATAGATTAGGACATGTAAATTTTAATTCATTACGAAAATTAATGAAATTAGAATTATTACCTAATTATGAAATCGATCCACATTACAAGTGTGAAGTGTGTGTTGAAGCTAAATTAGCAAAAACACCATTTTCATCAGTTGAAAGAAATACTGAACCTCTTGACTTAATTCACAGTGATTTATATGACTTAAAGTCAATTCAAACTAGAGGAGGTAAAAAGTATTTTATAGCATTTATTGATGATTCAACAAGATACTGCTATGTGTATCTACTAAAGTCTAAAGACGAGGCTTTAAAATATTTAAATGTTATAAGAATGAAGTTGAAAATCAACTTGGCAAAAAGATTAAGGCCATAAGGAGTGATAGAGGTGGTGAATACGATGCACCTTTTGACGAATTCTGTCAAGAGCATGACATTATTCATCAAACTATTGCTCCTTACCTCAATCTAATGGAATTACGGAATGTAAAAACTGCACATTAAAAGAAATGATGAATGCTATGTTAATAAATTCTTGTACACCACAGAATTTATGGGGAGAAGCAATTCTCTCAGCAAATCACATTCTTAATAAAATACCTCTTAAGAAGAAGAAAGTTACTCTATATAAGTTATGTAAAGGAAAGAAGCCTTCTTACAATTATTTAAGAGTGTGGGGGTGTCTAGCTAAAGTAGTTATTCGGACCCCAAAAAGATCAAAATAGGACATAAAACTGTTGATTGTATATTTATCGATTGTGCACATAATAGTAATGCATATCGCTTTCTTGTGTATAAATCAGATATATCTGATATACAGATAAATACAATCATAGAATCAAGAAATGCAACATTCTTTAAAGATATATTTTCAAGTAAAAGGAAATTAGAAATAAGTTCAAATAAAAAATTTATGATAATACTGCTAGTAGTAGTCGTCAGGAAGAATATCCTGAAGATGAACCCAGACGCAGTAAGAGACCAAGAGTTGCAAAGTCCTTTGGTCCTAATTATGTAACTTATATGTTACAAGATGAACCTCAAACATTCAATGAGGCAATGTCTAATCCAGAAGCACCCTTTTGGAAAGAAGCTGTCAATAATGAAATTGAGTCCATCATCATAATCATACCTGGGAGTTGGTAGACTTACCATATGGTATGAAACCTTTAGGGTGCAAATGGATTTTTAAGAAAAAGCTAAAGGCTGATGGATCAATTGACAAGTATAAAGCTAGATTAGTGGCTAAGGGCTTCAAACAAAAAGAAGGTATAGACTTCTTTGATACCTATTTACCAATAAGTAGAATAACATCTATAAGAATGTTAATCGCCTTTGCAGCCATTAACAATCTTGAAATTCATCAAATGGATGTTAAAACTGCTTTTCTGAATGGTGAATTAGATGAAGAAATATACATGGAATAACCTGAGGGATTTATTGTTCTAGGACAAGAAAAGAAGGTGTGTAGACTTGTTAAATCCTTATATGGATTAAAGCAAGCACCTAAGAAATGACATATAAATTTGATAATGTAATGTTATCAAATGGATTCAAAATAAATGAATGTGATAAATGTATATATGCTAAAACTCTGCCTAAGGGTATATGATAATCTGCTTATATGTAGATGACCTGTTAATCATTGGTAGTAATACTGAAATGATTAAACAGACAAAGAAAATATTGATCAAACATTTTGATATGAAAAATATGGGTGTTGCAGATGTTATACTAGGGATTCGAATCACTAGAACATCTGAAGAAATAATATTATCTCAATCTCATTATATTGAGAAAATATTAAATAAGTTTAAAAAGTATGATATTAGCTCGGTGAAAACACCTGTAGATGTTAATCTACATTTGGCTAAGTATACTGGAGAACCCATATCTCAATTGGAATACTCACGTATAATTGGTAGTTTAATGTATGTCATGAATTGCACTTGTCCTCACATAGCATATGCTGTCAATAAGTTGAGTAGATTTACAAGTAATCCAGGTCCAAATCATTGGACAGCTCTAATAAGGGTATTAAGATATCTGCGATATACCCTAAGTTATGGATTACATTATTCAAGATATCCAGCTGTACTAGAAGGATACAGTGATGCAAATTGGATATCTAACACAGAAGATACAAAATCCACAAGTGGATATGTATTCATCTTAGGAGGAGGTGCTGTGTCATAAAAATCTTCTAAACAAACATGTATAGCTCGATCCACTATGCAATCTGAGTTTATTGCCTTAGAAAAGGCAGCTGAAGAAGCAGAATGGCTTCGAAACCTTTTAGAAGATATTCCATGTTGGCCAAAGCCTGTGTCTGCAATATGCATACATTGTGATAGTCAATTGGTAATATGCAGAGCACAGAATAAGATGTATAATGGTAAGTCTAGACATATACGTCGCAGACATAATACCTTTAAGCAGTTACTTGAAATTGATGTAATTTCTATTGACTATGTTCAGTCAAAGAAAAACCTAGCGAATCCATTAACAAAGGGGTTGCCAAGAGATCAAGTAAACTGTTTATTGAGGGGAATGTGTTTAAAACCTATAACTAAAAAATCTTCATAGTGGATACCCAACCTAGCTGACTGGAGATCCCAAGATCTAGGTTCAAAAGGAACAACTAAATTATGAAGAGACTTGATAGCACTAAGGATGTCCAATCCTACTCATTCTTATGATAATTGGTGCTACATGCTAAAGGTACTAGAATAAGCATTGGTTTTAATGATTCTTATGACATAAACATTCATGTGGGGTATAGTAGGATACTCTTAATAAGAATCACCTATGTGAGTGTGAACTGGGCCAATTCTATGAGAATTTTAAGGTTTAATTCTCTGAAGCACTCATGAGACCAGGAGTTGTTCAGGGCCAAAATGAACACAACCATGAGAACCAAAAGAATGCTCGGGAAGAAGTTGCGTGATTATTATTGTCTTAGTTTACACAAAACGCTAAAAGGTTCAAGACATCATGTTCACATTTTAGCAAGTAAACTCGATAACAACTCACTAAGGAAGGTTCAAAGCCACAAGCTACCTATCCCGATACAACTTCATCCCATTATACTATCTTTAGTGTGTCTGCATATTCATTTGCATTAAAATCCTTTTATGTGGGGGTTTGCCTTTGCTGATCTTTGATGATCTTTGATCTAAGTCCAATTTTCATTCATATGGGGGATTGTTGGGTAATGGGCCAAAATAGGCCTTGAATACCCTAATGGGCCTTGAAAGCCCATTACCTCCTTATATGTGTGAATGAGAAATTGCGGGGACATTTAGTCCCATATCGAAAAAATCAAGAAAGAAAGGTTCACTTATATGGAAACCACTTCCTTGAAGCTTAAGTTCCTTAGGCTCACCATAAGTGGAGAGCTTGAGGGTGATGCACGCGCATGTGCGAAGGGTGCGAAGGGTGCAATGGGCGCTTTGCACTTTGCCGCATCATCGCGAGGAGCTTGAGGGGCTTTAAATTTTTTTTAGATCATGATGATCCGACGGTGGAGACTGATCGGATTAAGATAAGGGACTGAGATCAATTGATCGTTGATCGATCGGATGAAGGGTCGAGATGCGGTGATCAAATCACAATCATAATCGCGATCCAATGGCTGACACCCGTTGGTTGACCAGTCAACAAGATGGTTGGTTGACAGTCAACAGGATGGTTGGTGATAAGACATCCGTCCGATCGTCGGTTGGTGATAAGGCGTCCGTCCGATTGTCGGTTGGTGATAAGGTACCCGTCCGATTGTACGGTTGAAAATAAGTCAACGGTCCGATCATGAAAAGGCATATCAAAGACGTGCAACCGCCTATCTGATAACGTGATCATCAGATCACGATGATGAAAAGACATATCAGGATGAGGATAAGATTACGATGATGAAAAAGTATATTAGGATGAGGATAGGCTTATCTGATCATCATACTGATCGTCATACGGGACTAAATTGTCTTAAGAATATAGAGTATAACTTTAGCCTTAGTCTGATCAATTAGGTAGCCACCATCTGCCACACCCAACATTAAAAACATTTCAAAATAAAAAAAATCTTAGATTGCATGCTTTAAGAGTGATTATAGAGAAGAATTTGATAATGAGTCCTTCAATCTATGTTGCAATGAAAATAAAATTAATCATTAATTTTTGACTATTAGAACCTCTCAACGAAATGAAGTTGTTAATAGAAAAAATAAAACTCTAAAAGCAATGGCAAGGACGCTACTTAATGAAAACAGTGAAAAGGAATTGGTAAGGACAATATTTAATGAAAATAGTTTGTTTAGATATTTTTTTAGCAGAAACAGTTAACATTGCTTATTGGTAAACTATGTTTTTATTAGGTCCATTCTAAAAAAAAAAACTCAGAAAAAAATTGGCTCTAAATCTACTAAAAAAATATTTCTTGGATATTTTTCAGCTTATAGAGTTTTTAAGAAAAGAGCTATAGCAAATAAATTATCTATTTATATTCCTTGTTGCTTTTGATGATTATCAACAAAAAGAACGTCTCATCATAACGATGATAAAAAATTTGAAGAACCTTAAGAAGAATGTCAAGTTAAGAAGAATCTTAAAATTACTTAAAGCCTTCCTAAAGAATATATGTCTTTCCATAATCATCCAAAATATCAAATCATAGCAAATCTATCTCATGGCATTAAAACTAAGGTATTGACTAGAAATCTACATGATCATGTCTTTCCATAATCATCCAAAATATCAAATCATAGCAAATCTATCACATGGCATTAAAACTAAGGTATTGACTAGAAATCTATGTGATCATCCCGTCTTCCTCTCACAATTAAAACTAAAAACTTATGAAGAAGCCCTACATAATGATAAATACTGGCCTTCAGCAATGCTGAAGGAACTTATCTAATTCAAAAAAATAAAATCTAGACATTAGTTTATAGGCCTAATGATCATCGACATCCCATGATTGATGCAAAATAAGTTTTTAGAAATAAAATTGATGAATCTAGGATAGTATTTAGAAATAAGATCAGACTAGTTAAATATTATAATTATAAAAAAATATATTTTGATGAAACCTTTGTACGATTTAAAATCATATGAAATTTAAACTATTTTAAATAAATATCAAAAGTACCTTTCCAAAAAATTCACTCTTTTTAATTTTAACTCCAAACCTCTATTTTTCAAATGCCAAATACGACCTAGCCGTCTGGCCTTCTCCTGATCGCCCGCCCGAAAGAGCAAGTACTCCAGGATTTCCGCGCAACAAATTATTCGAGGACAATTAAATAGACCCGAATCACAGCTTCTACGTTCGTCGTCTCTCGCTCTGCGGTCTCCCCTGCCGGATCTGGTTCCAGGTCGCTATCAACAGGCATCAATCATATAATATGAACAGCGTCCACGAGGGCGGATGAGATTCGATTACCTCCTCCCTATGGTTGGTCCTCCTGCTTCCATTTGGATTATCTTTCGTTATGGATTCAACCTCCTTTCTCAGCCGTCATGACGCATGAGCCTACGCACGTCGATATGTCGATATGTGAAGGTTAAATACGCAAGAGGTAGCCTTTCTTTTTCCTCTTCCATTATGCAAGAGATTGGAATAGAACCAGCAGGCCTTGTTGATCTTTGGATTCATCTGGGGCTAAAAAAGAGGCTTGTTTGATTGGGCAGACGATTTTTTCGCTTTTTTTTTTTTTTTAAACCCGTTTTCATCGGGTCCCTGGTAACCATGGCCGCGAGCACAAAGCCATTGTTGAAGAAGGCATATTATGAGAGCTGCCCGGCTTGCAAGCAGGACAAGAAGAATGATGCCCACCTGGGAATCCCTTATAAAGAATTCTTCTACATTTGGGTCATCACTCTGTGCTCTGGTATGAGAATTTACTGTGATTTCGTTTCTTCTCTTCTCACATCTTTGAGCTCTTTCCTGTATCATATGGCTTTCTTATTAGTTGTTCTTTTACGAGCATGACGCCAGAAACATTTGCTGAAACTTTGAAGTATTTTCAGTATTTAGCCTTTTTTTTTTTAAATATATTTATTTAATACGAAGCTCTATGAACTTTCATAGCTTCATGACCTTTCGTGGTTTTAAGAATTGAACAATGAACATCCTGAGGATTTGCAGGCATAAGGGGCATAGGAGTTATTCCAACTTATTGCAGATGAAAAATTCCTCCCCTTTCAGAATAAAAAAAAAGGACTTTCCTTCGATCAAACAAAAAATCCTCCCTTTTTTTTTTCCCAGTTTCGACGCTCACCAGTCTTGTTTTTTTTTTTTCTTTTTCTCCTTTTTTTTCTTTTTCTTTCCGCACTCACTGCATCACCAAGAAATTTTTTTTTTTTTTTCACTCCCGATTTCACTGTCAAAAAAATCCACCATTTTTTCCTCTCTCTTTTTCTTATTATTCTTCTTCTTTTGACCTCCACACTCATTGTTCCACTACCCGTAAGAAGCCTATCCACCTCCAAACCTCACAAGATGGGACGATAGGATTTACGTCTGGTAGAAGAATTGGAGACCAAAGCGGCGACTATTTTGCCTCCAATCCTAGCAAGATGGTAACTTTTTGACACCTTATTGTCAAATGAAAAGATTGGAAGCAAAACCCAAGAGCTTTTGCACCTGCAATCAAGAAGGAATCCTTCTGTAAGCACCTAGCACACCTAATCGAAATATGAAGAAAAAGAACACGATCACTGCCATGTCTTGAGCGACTGACGGCTAGGTCAAGCCGTCTTGTTGACAGCCTAGTGTCAAGAAGTAGGATAGCAAGGGGTAGCGATGATGATCACCTGCTCCGCTACTCTTCTTTTAAGATTCATGCAACCGCTTCAAGATTTGTGAGGATCTATTGCATAACACCTCCCTGCCAGGATCAGCACTCTAGCATACCCTCAAGAACCAGGTTTTGATACCAGATGTAGGCAACATAAAAGAAATAAGCATACAAAATAACTTTTTATTATTGAACTATAACTCATGATACTGCAATTGACCTTACATGCTCCTAGACACACCAAAAACAATAATCCAGCCACAGATATTTATAGACTAACAAAACCAAAATTTAATAGGAAACCAATTCATATACCAACACTAATAGGACTTTTAACAACCAATCAAAACTGTCCTAATTGAATAAGGGTTTGGACTCTAATTAAAACAGTTCTAATTAAACAAGTATTAGGACTTCATGCTTGGTTTAATTTCCAACACTGGGGAACATAGAATTGATCCATGAATTGAATTGAGAAAGGAGAAAGCGGGATATCGGTGATGCACTTTAATAGTTGGTTCTTTTAGGATTTGAGGCCATTACCATTTGAAACCAGAGTTAACGCCTTTTGATCCTTCCAACTTTCTCATTCAGATTTAGTTACAAATGACTTTTCATCTGTGCTTTATACTTTGACAAACTAAATAGATCTGTGCTTTATACTCTTAATTGATTTTTCTTAATTCCTTCCATTATTGTATGGTATGGAGTAGTATCAGGTGGTATCGTGCCGAGACATGGTAACTTTATTGGTTCTCTAGCAAAAGTGAGTGCTAGTAAAGGGGCTAGCTGGAATCGGTACTTACTAGTAGAGTAAGTATTGCTAGTATGGATTGGTATGGTATAATACTTCAATTCATGGCTTTGATATAGGGAGGGAGTTAAGAACCTGCAGGGTCAAAAATTTTAGGTGCCATCTTTGAGACTTTAGAAAGCTATCAAAAAGTAAGGAGGACCATGATGAGCGATCTAAGGTACTGTAGGATTTAACATGGGGTGCCTAAAGATCATTCAAACTATTTTTTTTTTCTCTTCTCCTTTTCTTTAGAGAGAGGGCGGTGGCCCTGCTGGCCCCTGATGGTGGGAAGAGGCTTTCTTTGTGTTTGGTTCATAAAACATAAGAGGTAAAATCTTGATAAATTAAAAGGGAAGTTGGAAAGTAACCGATATGGATAAGAATGAGGTAAATTGACAAGAATGAGGTAAATTCTTCTTGCCATATTGAGGTCAAAAAGAAGTGTATGTATTGTAACTTTTATTTCTACAGTATAAAGAGCATCTGTCCTTTGTCTAGATGGACATCTTGATGGTGCTAAATCCATTTCTACCTAATTAAGTAGGACATGGACCCTTGTGGGCTCTGATTTAACAAAAGTTGAATAATTGGCACGATATCTATAAATATTTGAGAAAATTGAATGGAAACACTATTAATTTTTTATGTGTCTTCTACATTATTGCAAGTTGTTTAAGAAACAGAAGTTGAAAATGATCTTTTACAAACTATTTTTGCATACCTTCTGTTTTTTAAGGAACCTCTTTGGAAAAGAGATCTTATACAATGACCTTTTATCAACTAGAGTTTTAACTATCAAGCAGTAGAAAAATGGAAAAACCTGGAGAGTATCAGAGTACTCCTTATTATGATCACAGGTTCTCCAGGGAAAATACAAGAGCTTCAATCAAGTCGCATTATATTCTGTTGATCCATTTGAGCTACTCTTGATTTGTTGAACTGCATGAATGAGATAGGAATATGATCAAGTGAGGGATAATTTTGTATATGATCCAACCAAGTAAGAATAAGAAACCAAAAGTGAAAATGATCCTGATTACTAATGAACTTTCTATTTTCCAAAAGATCTAATGAAGTGACTTTCACAATCTCATAAAATAGCCTTCTATGAACCCGAACGATAATTTACATCAGTCGAATGATGACAATCTTTGCAACTAAAGCAATGGGTCTATCACGTTCCTTGCGAGAGGACGAGGTCTCATTACTTTTTATCGATCTTTTAGAGATACCTTGCATTTGTAGGCTCACATGAATGAGATGAGGATATTGATCACCAATCTAGGAACAAGATATCAAGTCATGGTGTGTGGGCCAGAAGTAAATTTAGTTGTGACAATTTGCCATTTGGTAAGACTGGGACAATCGTGATATTCCTGTGGTTTCTAATGTGATGGGGGAACTACAAGTAGAATTAAAAACCTTAAGAATTTTGCTATTCAAGAAATGCTAATATGTAAATCTCTTTATGAATGGTGATCATAACTAGATCCAGCTGAAATTGGAGGCTAGAATTAACAATCCTAAACACAGAATAGAATGTGGACTATGAATGGCCTTTGAACTGACACAACACCAAGTTACCTGAGGCAAATTTCAAAGATAAAGACCCTATCAATATTAGAAATTGAATGATCTATGATAGGAGCAAAAAAAAAGGATCAAGAATGAAACTTAAATAAGAAGACTGCAACTTAGCCTAAGGGGGTTTAGATTAAGGTGGACAAATCAATTGATTGGGGAAGGAAGAGAACTAATGAGCATGATAATGATTACCAAAACAAGCAACTTACAAAAGAATAACAGTAAGATGTTAGCATTTGTATCTATTGTTTTTATATGTTAAAAGATGGACAGAGCTGAAAGAGCCATCTGGATTGTTAACTTAGAATGTGGAAAAGGAATAATGAATCATGCATGCATGGCCAAAAATGAGAAGAGTGATGAAAGTTGATGGTACGCTTTTGATAGGTTGAGATACCTACAGCTAGCATTTGTAGGCAAGCACCAGTTTAAGAATTATATAGAAGACTTTTTTCACATATTAACCCATGAAAAAAATTAAATCGTGCTTTGCATGCTGGTTCAAACAATTGGAAAACTTGCCAAGAAAGCAAAGAATATGACAAAGAGAAATTGTATGTGATTTCATCGTAGACCAATAAACTTTAAATGAATGAGATCAAGGTTCTAAATCTTAAGAGATAGGGCTGACTTTGTTTTTTCCTAGAATAGGATGCACTGTTGTATCGTCTCATCCCGATACTTGGGATAGTGGTATCCTAAGATGCGCCAATTGGGATACTAGGACAATGATAGGATTGTCCCATGGGATGACAATCTGTGTCGGCATCCATGGGTGCTCCACCGGGATCTAAACCCTGAATGGAATAACCAAACCTTAGCAAAGAGCATGTCCTTTTTTCTTTCCTATATGGTTCAGCCAACAAGAGGCCCCTCCTATAGTGACTGGCCGTTATACATTGGGAGATTCAAAGAGGTGGTGGATAGCCCATGTTAGATGAAGACTCCTTCCAGTAAGTTGAACTCCTATCTCGATATTACTCAAGTCAGTCTAGCTCTAATTGCAATAGAGCTACATGGATACCTCTTAATTATGTGGGACATCTAGATCGTAGGTAACTCCTATAAGAAGGGTTTCTCTTGGTTTATTTGGTTTTTTTCTTTTTCTTTTTGACTAGAAAAGCATAAGTTATTATGTGTACGCCTACAATATTCTACTATTAATGCCCTCAAGATATTATATTTACAAGAAAACATGAGCAAGCAAACAAAGAAACATGCACATATATACATGCAAACCTACATACACACACATACTTTGATATGTATAGTACATGCTTAAGTTAAAACAAGGAAAAAAAATTGCTCCTAACAATGAGCCGTACGAGGGTTGTCTGTTAACCAGTGTATATTAGTTGACACTGTAAAGAAAATATCTGTTGCAAATCATTCATTTTTTTGTGTGTACATTCTTTTGCTTTCTTGCATGTGTCTCCTCTAGATTAGTTTATACACATCAGATTTGCTTTCTAACTGTTTTATCGGATTCATTTTTCTGTCAACATATCCTTTAACTTGTTTCTGATGATGTATCTTAATTTTGTGGTTGCCTCTTTCAGCCTTACCAATATCATCACTGTTTCCCTTCCTTTATTTCATGGTATGTATACCTCCATCCAAATTTTATAATTTTCTTTTATTAACCATGCTAATGCATTTCATGAAATCTGAAAGTGTTAAATGGATATGATAAAGAATTCCTGATTTTTAGAGGGGAAAAAATTATATGTACCTTGACCTTACTGGAGACGGATCAGATATTGATCTATGAAATTTAGCAATCTTTCTTTCTTGAGACTTTGCAATTGTTTTGGGATTGCATTTCTCATTCTTGGGTAAAAAAAACTAAGGTCAAGCTTCATGGCAAGAGTATTAAGTGAGTGCCTGGTTTACAATACATATTTGTCTTGTCATTATGGTAGTTAATCAATTAATTGTATAACCACTGCATGAAAGGACCATATATTTCATCTAATAAGTACAATATATTAAGCAAGGTGATTTCCCTTCCAATTTCCTTATAAAGAAAAACAGGAAAAGTCACATCTACATTTCCAGTTATTCTTCCCAACTGTCCCCTCAAAAGAAAATGAATAAACATCACATTCTCCCTAAACCACCTCAGCATCCTCACAATCTCTCTACCCTCTAAGATAATTAGCATTATCATTGGTAGAGGAACCATGACCTCCTTCATTCCTATAATCCTATCTCTCCTTGTTTATGGCATGGTAACCATCACCATCATAACCTTGTTGCTACAAACATTAACCTACTGTTGCTACTACCATTTTCCCACTGGCATTTCAATGACATCCCCATAATGAGCTAGCAAGATGGGCTGATGAGTGGGATTGCAACATTGTGTTAATTGTCATGGTGGAGTGATAATATTAGTGGCATAAGTGGAAATAGTTGTGCAGTGCTTGAGTGGTGATGTGTATGGTGAGTATAATAACCAGCATTTTAGGTCTTGGTGGGATGTTCCGTAGGATGTCGGGATGGGTTGCTATCCTAAGTATTGGGATGGAACTATTCCACTATCGTCCCAGCCCCTTATTCCAAGTATTGGGACAGAATAAAATGGCAGCACATCTCATTCCATAGAAAGGTTAGGACAGCCCCATCCTATGAGATTTAAAACCTTGATAATAACCATGTGTTTACCGGTAATGGAAAATATGGAAGCAAGCTGGTATTAATTAATGTGGTGGGATGGTGGCAGTGGTGTCTTGTACATTGAAAGGAAGATGGACTAGTCATAGAATTCTATTTTAGGTTCTACAAATTATAAATGCCTGATGTTTAATTACGATTGGTGCAGATAAGAGACTTGCATATTGCCAAACAAGAAGAAGATATTGGATTTTATGCAGGTTTTGTGGGTGAGCATTTGACATGTTGCAGCTCTTACACTTTATGTTGTATATGTACAACATGTTTTTCTTAAATGATAAGAGAAGTATCTCTATTGTTTCCCTTGATTTTGTGCTGAAAGGAAACTTTGTTATTTATTCTATTGAAGGATCTGCATTTATGTTTGGAAGAGTTTTGACATCTGTATTATGGGGAATATTAGCTGATCGATATGGGAGAAAGCCAGTTATAGTGATTAGCATTGTTTCGGTGTAAGTATTTCTCATCCTGTTTTCTAAACAACGTTAGTTTGCTAAATTCTGGCCTGTTCTCTGTCTGACGTATATGGCTTTCCTATTTCATGATGTGGACCATGTTTCAATGTCTGTCAGAATCGTGTTTAATACACTTTTTGGGCTCAGTACTAGTTATGTGATGGCAGTTACCACAAGATTACTTCTTGGACTTCTATGTGGATTACTTGGCCCAATAAAGGTACTCTTTAAACTGCAAATTGATGATCAAGCAGGTTAATCAAATTGTTGAAGATGTTGGCTATGTTATGTCTATTTTTTCTGTCTCATTCTAGGCTTATGCACTTGAATTCTGTTTAGGCTTATGCTTCAGAAGTCTGCCGGAAAGAACATCAAGCTTTGGGATTATCGCTTGTATGTTTGCATACATTCACTCTTTTTGAAATTTCTTCTTTTTTTCTTTTGGGTCCTGCTTCACTTATTTTCACAATTTAGAATTATAATATCAAATGTAATTGAATTTTAGGTTAGTACATCACGAGGCATAGGTTTGATTGTTGGTCCAGCCATTGGAGGTTACCTTGCACAGGTAATGATATGTTTTAATCTTTTCCATGGATAACTTGTAGAAGCACATTGTTGGATGTGTGCAACTGCATTTTGCATTATGTTTGATGCCACGTAGGTGATGAAGTTGAAATACTGTTAGAGAATAATCCTAAATTGGAAGGATTTAACAACTCAACTAAGTAATTTGAGTTTATGGTATTATTCCGTGATTTGATATTATATACTAACAAGGATATTATATGCTAGCAATGGTATGTAGAGGAAACTAAGTGATGATTGTTTGTTAGATGTATTATGTGTAGAGAATGTAGTATAATTTTGTGAAATTTTTACAACCAAACATGCCAAAACATGCAAATGAATACATGAAAGCAAGTGCTGCTCTTTTCTGGTTCTAACAATTAGAGTAAAGTCTGTGTGCATCCTTAGGTAGAATAAGAGATGTCAAATATCATATTTCATATGAAACTTGAGAAACTGATTGGCACTGTTGTTAATGTTGGTTGCCTGAAGCTTGGTGGGCTACTGCCTACGTGATATATGGATGTCAGCACGCCCAGCACAGGCTATAGACATAATATGCAAACATATATTTATGTAATAGGTGTATTTGTCTTTGTGAGCATGTGCTATGTATGTGTGCTTATAATTATAACTCAATTTAATGTACTCAAAACCTAGCAAACTCACATGAGAAAGCCTTAATGATAAGCCCAAAATTGGAGGCACTTAAGTTGTATATACATATAATGGCTCTTCGCCTCTTCTAGATCCTTTTCCTTGGATCACAAATATAATATATTAATCATGAGTCTTGATTTGGGATTACCAACTGAATCTGCTGATGGGTCACAAGCAGTAAAAATTTGACAATGTCTTGGTAACTTTGGTGGTTCTTAACCCTACAGCAATATCATCTGGTTCTTTGCAGTTTTTATTTCTTGTAATGCCTTTAATAAGAACACTTGTGGTATCACTAACCTCTTCAAAGGAAGCTACATCCTCATTAGTTATTCTTTCTCTCTTTTGTGCGTGTGACTAAAGAATTTTGTTCTTTTGATGAATAACACTGAAAGGGATTTAAATATATCAGATTGGATCCTAAGGAAAGATAAAATATTTTCAAACCGATTATGGTAGTTTTTCATTCAAAACTCTAGGTCTGAGCTCCAACCTCAAGCAAAATTGATGATGGCGTACCTTGACAATTTCTACAACTTGAGTTAAAACAACTATGATGCATGTCTGTCACTATGTTTAGTTTTTGTCCATAAAAAAAATTGAGTTTAGTGTTATGTTGCAAGGCATGCTAAAATGTCAAATTGTCTAATTTTGAAAAGAGGTATTATAGTGTGGAGTAGTGGACTTGAAGAATGATATGGTTACTCTGTCCTAATCATACTGCCTAGCAATCACTTGGATGATGGGCTACTTTCATTGACCAGGATCCGGTGAACTATTTGAGAGGTATGCTAAATTGGATGGAATGCAACATGTAATCATGCATAAAAGGTGTCTTATACACACAAAACTCTTTCCCACTTATGGATAATGCTTGAAGGCCAAGCACAGCCATGATTGTAGAAATACATGTGGACAAGAGTATGTGGAATGCAAATATATTTATCATCCCATAAATTGACAAGGAATCAATTACAAAGAGATTTAGATATCAAAGGTGGAATAGTGTCCATCATATAAATATCCATGATTTTGGATTGGAAAATGTCTCAAATACAAATATCTTTCCTTCTCATGGATAATATTTTGAGATCATAACATAGGACCAGGTTTGGGCCGCTCTCCAACCATTGGTTGAGGATTGCTGCTATATTTGATATTAAAATGAGATTCACTCTTGGATCCTACTGCAGGAGCAAATTTCCATGATCGCCTCCAGAAAGTTGGCTGTCAAGATGTCTTGACTTGCTTTTAGAGAGATGTGATGGTGCATGGGTCCAAACTCTCTGGGACAAGGTACACCCAACCTAGGGGTCTTTGCATGGCTGATTGCTAAAGAAAGAGAGGGGAGACAACTTACTCTGTACGGTCAAGTAAATCATTCAATAAATGAATGTAAGACCAACACTAACATAAGCCATACATACTAGGGGGATTGGCCAGGGAGGAAAAGGAGGTCACTATTCATCCTCCTATTAATATCCAAAATGAAAATAATATGTAGAAAAATAATGTCATGTTATGTAAGGATTATTTAGAACACTTGCACAGAATTAAAAGAGATAATAGTAGGGGAGAAAAAGAAGAGAGAGGGTGGAGTCATCAAGAAGATGGAAGCAGCCTTTCAGCCTATCATCACATTACCACTGCCTACTTCCTGGGGAGGACCTCACTGGAATTCTCTCCTAATAGGTATCATAGCCCTCACTAAGGCCTTTCCATTTCTCACGCACTCTTATTGCTCATTTTTTATTTTCTTGGAAAAAGTTTTTCTGAGAGGAAGGAAAAGAGGACTAGAAAACAAATACCACTTCCCTGTGGTATTTATTCTCCTCCCCAGCACGCAAGAGCGTGGGGGAGGGGGATGCAAATGTCTATGGTCTCACACATAATTTTCCCTCTCTTCTCCCATCAAATGTGGAAAAATGAGAGAACAGTTTTTTTCTCTCATCCCCCCCCCCCCCCCTCCCCCACGAAAAAAAAAAAAACCAAATGAGGGGTTAGAGATTTCTTAGTGGTGGATGTGATGCCTAGAGTGGTAGGGATTTAGGCATCCTAGTGGGACCAAGTTCAAAATCAAGTTGGGATGAGTTAATAAGTCAGTTGCAACTTATCTTTGCTAACAGTTTTGGATGACTAGATTTTGCCATCAGAACCTTGGGATGGCTGTGTTGTCATTTGGAGACTTGAAATGTGGGATGACATGGTTCTGCCATCCAAGCATTCTGCTTTGTGCAATGTTCATTAGATGGTGATGACTCCCAATCCAGAGCTTGAAATTGAGTTCTGTAAAATACATTGGGTTCCTGAGTCGGTGCCCCTTCAGCAACTATAAATTGACCATATTTGGACTAACAAAATCACTATCAAAAGTTTTGAAAGTGGACGATGTGTTATGCAAGGCTGTTTTGGTTAAGACATCTGCACAGCACTAAGTAATTCAAGCATAATTTTCAATCCCAAACTCCAAATTGAGTGTTGTAGAATATGCTGGATTCTTCTCTTAATGTTCTTTCCAAAAAGTATAATTTTGTTCATGTTTAGCTCATTGAAAAATGCAAAGAATTTTGAAATATCAGGCAGTTTAAGTAATGTAAGCGGTGCATCATGTTGGATGGATATGGGCAATGTAATTGGCATTCAAAGGTTTATGATGCTAGATTTAGGGCCATCACACATACAGACACTTTTTCCTTAGTAGGGTGCCAAAAGTAAGGTGTCTGCACATGCAATGCCCTAATTGTACACAGAACATGTGAAATGTAAAATGTAAATGCCATTTATCCCATATGTTGATGATGAATTAAATGCTGAGCATTCTAGATACTTGTTGCCGTAGAAATCCGTTCTCCGACTCGAGCGCGGCCTGCCTCCAGATCTGGGTGTCGACCTTCCGCTTGGACAGACCTGCAAGATAGTCCTCATGCAGGGAACGTTAGGGGTAGCCCCTGCGGAAGACCCTTCAATGTCCAAGTCAGTAGAGATTCACAACAAACAAATATTAAGAGAAGGCTCTTGCTGAAGAGTCCCTCAAGAATGGTCTCTCGAGATCTCTGAATACTGCTTGAGCTTCAAAGGGTTTTTCAGTGAGAGGGTGAGCGTAACCGAAAAATTTTAGGACAGGGTATTTATAGGCGGCTGGCATGATGGCAGACAATTGCCTGACTTCTTGGACGTGTTACATGGAATCAAAAACCATCATGATTTGAATCAAATTCAAATCAAATTTGTTATGAGGTTGATAGGATTCGAATCTGGTTGGTCAGAGAATCAATGGGTAGCGAGGCTAGTTGATGCTTTGAGATTCGGCGATTTATAGACTCTAGGCCACATTGGCATTATTGGCTTTATTTCCCTCTTAGGACGGCTGGAGACCCACGTGATTAGAATCTTGCCAGATAATTATGGATTTGAACTTTCGTTAATTTCCCACACTCGGCTCTTTATTTCTACTTCGAGGAAATCACTTTGGAAATCAGGTGATCGGAGCCGTTCATCGTGTGAAGGATTCAATGATAGATAACAAGCACATTTGGGCTAGATGTGGAGGTAGCTCGGTCCCGCAAAGATTCAAGGATACCTCGGTTCTGCCGAAGAATAAAAGTGACTCGGTCTGGCCAAAGCATAGGAAAAGCTCGGCCTGGCCGAAGCAGTGGCCTTGTCTTTTTTCGGGTGTAGCAGCTGACGAGTCAGGAATCGAAAGCGATCCCATCCCCTCTGTCACATGCACGGATATTGATGTAATGACGATTTTACCCCGCATCACATGCCCCTCACTTCCTAGTCTGAATTGCAGGTTCGGGCATAGGGAGTAGAGTTCCAGATGGCTCGCTTGGACGGAAGGATATGAATTCGATGAGGTGCGCAATAATGGTTTCATAAATGCCACGTCGCCGCTTCATTATTTTTCTCGGTAGATGAGGCGAAACCCCTCGTTTCTTGCAAACAACGATTGGGGGAGCAACATGTGGCAAATCCTTGCGCTCATGGCATCCGCGCTGGCAGTCTGGACATTTGGGGATCTTCGCCGATGATGTCTCACTTTTCTGCCGGGGTGGTTCATAAAAAAGAGCTGGGCAGCACTATCCCCTGCCACACTGTTTCCTTGTCTCTTTCCTAAAGACTCATTTTTCAAGACTTCTACGATCCCGTTTGAAGTTTGTTCCTCCCAACTTGGAAGTATGAAACGCCCGAGCGACATTGCTTCTACGATCACCCTGGAAGACTTGGAGAGAGTCCGCCGAAGGTATAGGATTCCTCGGGACGTTACTCTACGGGTACCGAATCCTAAGCAGAGGGTTTCAGAGCAGCTGGAGTCTAGGGTCTTCTTCTACAAAGAGAGTCTGAGAGCGGGTCTTCGGTTCCCCATCCATTCGTTAGTGAAGGAGATAATGAGGTTCTATAGAATCTGTCCAATGATGATGGCTCCGAACAGTTGGCGCAATATCATTGGATTTATATCGATGTGCAGCCGCATAGGGGTGACGACAACGCTTCCCATGTTCCGGATTTGCTACCGTCTTATCTCCAGGAAGAGCTCTAAGTGGTCTTATATTGGGCCTCTGAAATCATTCAAAATGATATCTGAAACCCCTACCTTTATATCGGTGTCAAGTGAGCAGAAGGAAGCCTATGAATATTTGAATGCTGTTGACATGAGTCACAGGCTCGAACGAGATCGTCAGAATCCTTTTGCATAGTTGGCCAATAGTACCCTTGGCGCAGCACTTTGTGGCATAAAGGTCGGTCGCTAAGATGACTGCCACGGATGCCTTCATGAACATTCCGAAGGGCATAATAAGCTTTCGACGGTCGAAGGCATTTGAGTAATGGCATAGAGAAGAATCACTTGTATAGCTGATCATCAAGCTTCATAGTGAGGTACTTGCATCTTCAACTTTCTTGCTTCCTTTTTGTCAGTCGGAAGCGATCCTTCTTTAATGTACTCGAGGATTGGGTCGAACCAAGATGGCTCGGCCTCGATCTGCATCACTCGGTCACTGTCGACAATGCTGGACTTTTTAGGACTTCCAAGTGGAACTTTCGCTCGAGATCCATTAAATCCGTGGTCATCAGGCGAGATAAAAGGTCGGCGCGCGTATTTTCAGCCCATGGAACTTGAATAACTTCAAATTTAGAAAGCAAGAGGATAAATCGCGCACCTTTTGAAGATATCGAATCATGTTCAGCTCCCGAGAATTCTTTCCGTACATGGCCGGTCGCTAGCTGAGAGTTGGTGTAAGCATTCAGTTTCTTGACTTTAAGATCATGGGCGATTCGAAGTCCAGCGAGCAGAGCTTCATACTCCGCTTCATTATTAGATACTGGGAAGGAGAAACGGATGCCATACTCAAAGATTGCACCCTTCGGACTGGTGAGGACCAAGCCGGTGCCAGAACCATTCATGCTAGAGGATCCATTCGCATGAAGCAGCCATAGAGCTTCGGGCTTTGGTTCAGAAATATTCAGAGTAGAACCATCTTCAGGTACGGTACACTCAAGGAGAAAATCTGTCAGAATTTGTGCTTTGATGGCCGAACGAGACTGATATTGGATATCATGCTCACTCACCTCAACAGCCCATTTGGTCATCCTTTTCGACACTTTCGATCGATGAATGACCGATTTGATAGGCTGGTCAGTTAAGACTACCGCGTATGTGCCTGGAAGTAAGGCCGCAACTTTCGAACTAATGTTATCAAGGCCAACACCATCTTTTCAATCTGAGCATACCTTGTCTCGATGTCCCGGAGTAATTTGCTGACATAATATATTGGCTTTTGGATTTTGCTTTCCTTTCGGATCAGTACGGACCCGATGGCATTTTCTGAGACTACCAAGTATAGGTATAACGTCTCCTCGAGCTTTGGGCTACTGAGGAGAGGTGGTGAGCCTTTTTGAGATCTTTAAATGATTTATGATAGTTTGAAGTCCACTAAAAATTCTTGGCCAACCGTAGCGTCTTGAAGAAGGGCAAAACATTTTTCGGCCAACCGAGCAACAAAACAGCTGAGGGCTGCTATCCTTCCAGTAAGACGTACCTCTTTAACCGATCTTGGAGGCGCCATTTGCTGGAGAGCTTGAATTTTTTGAGGATTCGCTTCGATGTCTCGCTGGGAGACCATAAAGCTCAAGAACTTCCTAGAGTTGACTCCGAAGGCACACTTGGTTGGATTTAGCTTTAAGACGTACCTCTTTAACCGATCTTGGAGGCGCCATCTGCTGGAGAGCTTGAATTTTTTAAGGATTCGCTTCGATGTCTCGCTGGGAGACCATAAAGCTCAAGAACTTCCTAGAGTTGACTCCGAAGGCACACTTGGTTGGATTTAGCTTCATCTGATATATTCGGAGTGTCGCGAAGCTTTCTATAAGATCATTGATGTGCTGGGATGCTTCCTTGCTCTTAATCAGCATGTCATCAACATAGACTTCCATGTTCCGACCAATTTGTTCTTTGAAAACTTTATTAATCAGTCTTTGATAGGTTGCTCCTGCATTTTTTAAACCAAAAGGCATGACTCGATAGCAGTAAATACCTCAGTTAGTAATGAAGACAGTCCTTCATCTTTGGGTGCCATCCGAATTTGATTGTAGCCTAAGAAGTAAGCATCCATGATGGTTAGTATCTGGTGACCCGAGGTAGCGTCTATAAGCTGATCGATCCTGGGCAAAGGAAAACTGTCCTTTGGGCAAGCATTGTTGAGGTCCGTAAAGTCAATACATATTCTCCACTTGCCATTTGACTTCTTCACCATGACAACATTTGCTAGCCAATCGGGATAATTTACTTTCCGAATGAAGTTAGCTTTAATAAGCTTGTGAACTTTCTCTTCAATGGCCTTCTAACGTTCAGGAACGAAGCTTTTTTTTTTTTGCTTGATTGGCCGAAACGTCTCGTCCACATTAAGGCGATGGACAAGGACATCTGGGCTGATTTTCGGCATATCTAAAGCAGATCAGGCGAAGACATCAGCATTCCTTTGGAGAAACTCAACCAAATCTTGCCAAGGCTTCCCTTTCAATTGCTCCAATCTTTATGGTTTGGTCTGGCCAAGCATCGTCAAGTGGTATCTTCTCGAGTTCTTCGGTTGGCTCTCCCCGTTGCTCGGTGGTCCTCCCGAGCATCTAGCCTATCAACCTCATGTCTTCTAGACTGAAGATCAGCGACAAAGCAGTATCGAGCCACAACTTGATTTCTCCGAATCACTCCCACTCCCCATTCTGTGGGGAACTTCATGGCAAGATGGATATGATAGCCTTGAGGGACATCTGTCCGGGCTTGCCGAGGATTGCGTTGTAGGGCGATCGAAGCTTGGTTATCAGAAAGTTCGTATGAATAATGGCTATACTGGGCTAAGTGCCCGCCCAAACCACCAACGTAATGACTCCTTCGGGAGTGATAGCATCACTAGTGAACCCTACCAAGGTAGAGTCTATGGTTCGGAGATCCTCCATCCGCAATTTCATTCTCACAAAAGCATCAAAGTACAAAATATTAACAGAGCTTTCACTATCAACTAAAATACGGTGTACATCGTAATCGTTCATGTTAAGAGATACAACCAAAACATCATCGTGTGGATACTGTATCTCTCGAAGATCCTCATCGAAAAAAGAGAGCTCATCAGTCTGAGCCTTCTTTGATGGATTTTCTTCTTCATCTAGCCGAGCCGGTGAAGAGCCGATCATTGCAATCATATTGACATTGCCAACAGCCGATGGGCTCGGCGGAGGTGGTTGGCGAGGCTCAACGGTTTCCTTCATTGTTTGGCTCAGGGGCTCTTCTGAATCGATCCAACATCCTCCGACGGATGAGTTGCTCAATCTCATTTTGGAGCTGCCAGTGTCATGCCCATGATTCCGATGAAATCGGCAGTATTTAGTTATATATCTTCGGGCCATGTTTCCTCGAAGAGGTGGTGGCCGAGGGATCTGGCGCTCCATCTCTATCAGGATCTGCGCCCTTGGTGCAGTCAACGGAGTATACTAATTGAATCTTCGTGCTGGGCTTTGAGTGCGATCTCTAGGTGGCGATGGAGGAGCTCTTTTGCGGCGAGGTGGGCTTGCATGGCGAGAGGGTCGGTTCTTCTCCGAGCCCTTATTCTCCTTTTTCTTAGTTTGCTTGGCTCGGGCAGACCTCCGTGACTTCTCAACCCTGGCATATTTATTCGCCAAGGCCATCATGTCAGAGAGGCTCTTCGAATAATTGATCTTTATGGCTAACTAGAAGTCCCCCTCCTTGGATACTTCGCTTGCCAAGGCGGACATGGCCACCTCATGGTTGAGGTGGTCTACCTCTAGCATGGTCGTATTGAAACGACCCAAGTAACTTCTCAAGGACTCCCCCTCTCGTTGTTTGACCTCAGAAAGGGAATCGGATCTCCTTCGGTAGCGGCAACTATTGATGAACTGACTGATGAATAAGCAGCTCAGCTCGTCGAAGGAATTGATAGAACTTGGCTTCAAGCTATTAAACCAAGTTTTAGTAAATCCTCTGAGAGTGAAGGGAAAGGCTCTGCACATGATTGCGTCTGATGCTCCGTGGAACATCATAATGGATCAAAAGCTGCTCAGGTGATCATTGGGGTCGGAGGATCCGTGGTACGACTCGATGGCAGAGAGCTTAACATGGGGGGAATCATTTCCCGCATGATCTACTTGGAGAAGGGGATACTCTGTTCTGCCTTCGATTGGAGTTGAGGGGCTTCCTTGACGGCGTCCAGCTCCTGGCGCCACTCTTAGCGCATCTCCCGAAGTTGTCACCGGATCCCTTTATCTCGGGTGATAGGAGAGTCCGATTGAGGAAAGCACGGTCGCGGCATTGAATCATGGTAGGAGAGCACCAGGAAGAGAGACCGAGCCCGCCGAGATCTAGGCGGGCTCTTTTCCTCGACCCTCTGCGGTGTCGGTTTAGGCCCTCTTCGATTGGGCTGTTGAGGATGGCTCGTGACTTCGAGTGGGTTGGAAAAAGAAATTGCCGGCGGAGCAGGGGCGGCAACTCCATCAGGAAGTTGTGGAGCAGGGGCGGCTGGATGTGGAGCTCTATAGAGCTCATGTACCAGCTGAGCTAGAGTTTGAACTTGCTGGATCAGTGTGGCAAACTGGTCCTGGGTTACTACGATAGCCGATGGTGAGGGAGTCTCAGCCGGCGACGGCTACGGAAGTGCTATGTTGTTTGCGGGATCAGGCCTCTGGAAGGTGGTTTGATCATGCGCATCCAAAGTTGCCCTCCTTCGATTGGCCATCGAAGAGTTGTTCTTCTGGTTTCAAGCTTTGTCTCCATGATTACAAGTTTATGGGACTTGAGGCCCTTCATCTAGCGCTAATCTGTTGCCGTAGAAATCCATTCTCCGACTCGGGCGCAGCCTGCCTTCGGATCTGGGTGTCGACCTTCCATTTGGATGGACCTGCAAGATAGTTCTCATGCAGGGAATGTTGGGGGTAGCTCCTGCGGAAGTCCCTTCGATGCCCAAGTCAGTGAAGATTCACAGCAAACAAATATGAGAAGGCTCTTGCAGAAGAGTCTCTCAAGAATGGCCCCTCGAGAGCTCTGAATGTTGCTTGAGCTTCAAAGGGTTTTTCAGTGAGGGTGAGCATACCTGAAAAATTTTAGAACGGTATTTATAGGCGGCTGGCATGATGGCAGACAATTACCTGACTTCTTGGAGTATCACATCACAGGGAATCAGAAACCGACATGATTCGAATTTGATTCGAATCAAATTTGTTATGAGGCCGGTACGATTCGAATTCGGTTGGTTAGAGAATCAATGGTTAGCGAGGCTAATTGATGCTTTGAGATTCGGCGATTTATAAATTCTAGGCCATATTTGGCATTATTGGCTTTATTTCCCTCTTAGGACAGCTGGGGACCCATGTGATTGAAATCTCGCCAGATAATCATGGAGTTGAACTTTCGTTAATTTTTCATGCTCGGCTCTTTATTTCTACTTTGAGGAAATCACTTTGGAAATCAGGTGATCGGAGCCGTTTATCGTGTGAAGGATTCATCGTGATAATAGGTAGCAAGCGCACTTGGGCTAGATGTGAAGGTAGCTCGGTCCCTCAAAGGTTCAAGGATACCTCGGTTTTGCCGAGGAATAAAAGTGACTCGGTCTCGCCGAAGCATAGGAATAGCTCGGCCTGGCCAAAGCATAGTGGCCTTGTCTTTTTCCGGGTGTAGCAGCTGACGAGTTAGGAATCGAAAAAGATTTCATCCTCTCAGTCGCACGCACGGATATTGACGCAATGGCGATTTTACCCTGCATCAATACTAAATGTAGAATAATGCTTTTTTTGCAAAAATATCCATAAGTTGCATCATGAAGTAGACATGTGGAACAAACAAAGTAAAGGAAGGACATAAGGACAAGCAGCTATAAGATAGCAAGTTATTTTGTTATCACAAATTAGTAGGAGCCTGAATATTGTTATCACAAATTTTTTTTTTTGGAGGGGGGGGGGGGGGGGGTGCGGTGATGGCGGAGCAGGAGAGAACAATATTATTTCCATGTTGGTCAAGGAAAAAAATTCATTTAGAGTAGTAGTAGATGCACCCAATACTTGATCCCAATATTTATGTAAAAGACAACATTCTTTTTCTCTCTCAAGGAGATTAGATCTTCAGCAAATAAAGAGCCAACCAGTAGGTTCACAGCTCAGTCTGTTTTAGTGCATGTGTGAAACTCTATGGCTGAAGTTGACGGACAGAAGAGAAGGATAACTAATGCCAAGAAATTATCAAAGAATGGGGAAGTAGGTTCATCATATAATGAGTGAGGGGTTGGTGGTCGAGGAGAAGGTGGTTAACTGTGAACCAAAATGGATTGTCAGATAAGAATCTCATATATGGGCCCCAGTAAATTCCAGGTTGGCAATATGATGCAGCACTGTATACTTTATTATTCATGTGAAGTGCGAACTGATACCTTTACTCCTTCTAGCTGAATGATTCATATAGGCATACTGTTGTATTAAATAATCTTATCATAAAGAATCTGATGACTTATAGTGTTGTAGAAAATGAAATTATTAAGACTAGACCAAAAATAGGCAAGAAAAAAAATAATTTTCTCTAAACTGGATCATAACATCACATACATCCTTTAAGGATAATATGTATGATAGATTACTGATTTTCCCCTGTTAGAGTGAAATCAAACTCTGAGTAAGCAATAAGAGCCATAAGCTATTTCCTTATAAAAGAAATAATGGGTGAGTTGAATGACTTGAGATACATCCAACATTAATTTCTATTAAGAACTTTTGAGATTCTGGAGGGCCAACAGACATTAAAAATGCAAAATAGTTCAACGAAATGACTAAATGACATAGGATCAGTAGCAATTTCCATATGGTGTCAAAAAGTTTGAGGAACAATGTCCATGGGTCATACTTTCGTTAGCACTGAAGCACATGTTAACAGAACTGTTTTGGACAGTATAGCTCCAGTATTTTCATAATATAAAGATGGAAGCCTTCACAGTATACAAGAAGATGTAGAGGCTTCTCAGAGTTTTGACTATGTAACTTGCTACATCTTGTGATTACCATGTACAAACTTCATGTTTTTCTATTACTTGAATCACTACTTTCTCAACATTCCTTTTTCTCTGTCATCTTTTACTCATTGATGTCTACATTTCTCTTTGTTCATCCCTGTATATTCTTTTGTACTTAACTCAAATAATATGCCATCTTATTAGCTCTTAATATATATATATTATATATATAATGGGTTTATACTTTATATTATAAAACTTATGTAATTAACACTGAAAATCAATTTTCATAATATTATAAAACTTTTTAGAATTTTTTTTGTGGTGCTTTTCTTCAATTTATGATGTGAAAATCTTATTATAATGTTTGTGCCAGCCTGCAGAGAAATATCCAAGTATATTTTCTGAAGATTCTTTATTTGGGAGGTAAATCCTGTCCATAATTAAATTTATTTGCCCAAACTATTCATTCTTAGGCTAAAAAACAAGGCTGCAATTAATTGCAGATTTCCGTACTTTCTGCCATGTCTTTGCATATCACTCTTTGCAGTTGGTGCATTTATAGCCTGTTTTTGGCTTCCAGTAAGTTTTCTTTCCAAGGGCAAGTATATTAATATATTGGTTTGTCTAGTTTATGAATAATCTTAACTGCACTGCTGGTGGCGTATGTGCATCATTGTTACATTTCCTTTTTTTTCACCCAATGTGAGACCTACTAATTCTCATAGAATTATTACTAATCTTACTGTTTGTAGACATGTTAATCGCCCATAAGTTGTTCGTATGAATCAGTATTTTTGACCATCAGGAGTTATGTCAGTAGTTGGGAAAAGGCTTAGATGAGTTGAGTTGAGTTGAGGAGTTATGTCAGTACTTTGCCAAAATATGCTCTGTGATTAACTAGTCAATGGTATATTATACGAAAGAGTTGATATTACATCAAAGAGAAGGAAGAAAAATATTTGAACTTTGTTAAAAGTGTTTGAATGGTTTGAATCAATCTTTTTTGGCACTTTGAATTTTGGAGAGGTTAAGTGGCTATACTTCAGCTGGATTCTCCTGTAATAGTTTACAAGATGAAATCGCATATATAATGTTTCAATAATTCAGGTTGAAGTAAGCAGGATGCATGATTTTAAGAGTTCAGTGGAATGCTATTCTTACTCAAGTCCTACCCAGGTTTCTTGGAAGTCCTAACCATATCAGAGCATTATATTGAAAGATGATCTGAATGTTCTCTATACAGAATACTTTAACTTCTTCCACATATTTATCCTCTCTTTCTTTTGTATCTATATCTTTATCCTCTCTTTCAGGAAATAAAATCCTTAACATTTCCAGATTTTATGGTTGCTTAAATTAGCTCATTTAGTTCTATTCATATATCCTAGACTTTTTTGCTGTGGAGTGCTTAATGATTCTGGACTTGAATTGGAATTTTATGTCAGAGAGTAGTGGGAACTTTCTTAAAATTTGACCAATGGGGCTATACTATTGCATACATAAATTTGGTTCGCTTTGCAGTCATCTTCCTATTCACATTCTGAGATTATCCAGCACATTTTCTTCCCTGAATAAATTTGTATGCATTTGGTTTTGATGTCTTACACAAACAATTGGTTCAAAATCCAAAAGCAGATGGCTTCATGTTAACCAAAATCCATCTTCTAAATCTTCATTAATTTTGTAGGAAACTCTGCATATACACAAGGAAAATAATTTAAGCAATGGTACAGTAGAAGCTCTTGAAGCTTCCTTAAATGGTTCTGATCTGAAAAGAAATGGTGAAGAAACTGAAGGAAGAGAATCGGCTTCTAGTAAAAGCTTACTAAAGAATTGGCCGCTGATATCATCAATCATTGTTTATTGTGTTTTCTCTCTTCAAGACATGGCCTATTCAGAGGTAATGGCCTTTATGTGCCTTCTTACATTCCATACCTTCGTTCTGATGTCACCATTCGTGCCTCTATGCCACAAGCTGGCAAGCGTGCATTAATACTACAAAATTATTTATAATACAGTTCTACTTGCTCATTAGTCATGACTAACCACTGGATTTTTTTGTCAGGGTTTCTATCAACTAATATTTTGATTAGGAATGCTGGCTTTCCTTTCTTCAATATTATCACCAGTGCCTTCCAATAATTTAATTTGCTTCTTTCATTTACTTCCTCATCTCTAGTGTTTTATTTAGCATCAGTTTCTGTTTTCAGATATTCTCCCTGTGGGCTGTGAGCAATAAAATGTATGGAGGATTGAGCTTTTCATCTCAAGATGTTGGTGAGGTGCTTGCAACCACAGGTAATTTCATACCTGCTAAAAGAAGTGATTCAAGAAAGATAAAAAAAAGAGTAGTGCTAGGAGCTGCCTGTTCAGCCACATGAAAAGTTCCTCCTGCCATCCATAATGAGGGTACTGGTGTGACTCACAGGAACTGGTGCAATACACAGGGGTTAGTTGAATCACATGTTGCCAAGCCTCTCATGTGGGCCTGGAAATATATTTGTGTGAGTTAGCAGTGCCCGCCAAAGTGTGTTCCCTAGGGAATTGAATATCAATAAATGCCCTCATAAAACATGGGAAATAAAAGCAATTCTCATGTTACTGTAAACCTTTTTAGTTTATTGGCACTTGTATAATTTGTTGTCAAGCTAGTTGCTTTATATATCATTTGTAGGGGCTTTTATTGTTACCAGTTTCTGGAGTCGTCTCATTGCATCATAGTAATCTGGGTTAGGTCAATCTATATCATAGTTGTCAGACCCGGCCCGGACATTGATCCGGCTAAGGGCTCAGGTCATTGGGTCACTGGTTCAACCGCTGGATCACTGGTTGAACCATCAATCAATTATTTTAATATAAAAATATATTTATATTAATAAAATTTAATTTTTAATAAAAAAATTAAGGTTAATATGATAATAAAACCTGACCCCATCCTATTCGGACTGGGTTGACCGGTTCACAGGTGAACCGGATGGCTGACCGGATTATTCCGAATCACTTACACATCCGGTTTTATGTTAGAACCGGACCGGCTTGACCTCTGGGTTCTGGTTCAATCGGTCCAACCGGCCATTCGGTCCGGTTCTAACAACTATATAGATACCGTTAAGAAAAATAGATGTAGAAGCAAATATGCAGTGTTCAGCTGGCGTAAGTTAATTAAGTAATAGCAAATAGCTTGCTGAACTAGAGAAAATCTTGAAGTCTGGCTTCTTTCTGAGCAAGGTTGATGCAGCAGGTAAACAAGCAACTTTCTTTTGCTAACCAATGTAATATTTGTTGCAGAGAGAACTCACTGGTGAGGCTAATCCCTGGATTAGAGCTAATCTTTATAATTGTTTTGTTGTGCTTCTTTACCATTTAAAATGTAAAGCAGTTTGTAAGCAAGTTAATGATCCAATTAGTAAACTGGGATTATGCTGATCTTGTCCCTTGTGATGATTGAATTGATGGGCATATTGCAGGACTTTCTGGGTTGACCATAGCATATCTCATATTATCTCATGTCTTTTCACATCGTGACATTTAATCATATTGGACACCAAATTTCTGATATATTGTTCTCTTTAGGTTTTGGTCTGCTTCTTTATCAACTGCTACTTTATCCGTGTCTTGCAAAATATTTAGGACCTATCACTTCATCCCGTGTGGCAGTGGTATGTATTTTCTGTCATTTGTTTTGATACTTCAATTTCATATGTGGTGTTAAAATCTTTTAGTAATATTAAATCATTTTATATGCAGGTTTTATCTATACCATTGCTTGCCAGCTATCCATTTATGGCTAAACTATCTGGATTTACACTTGCGTTGTCTGTGAATTGTGCATCCTTGTTGAAAAATGCTTTTTCTGTAAGTACAAATTCAATACGATACCTTTTCCCCCTGAAATTAGAAGGAAAGACTGATTTTATGATTATCATGATACTTGCAACATAACTTAAATGCTTGATAAATGCTTGGTTAATTTTACTGTATTTTTCTATACTGAGTGCAAACTATTGCTGATGCTGTTGGATTATGTTCTTAGATATAAATTATTGACATTTATATTTATATAGTTCAACAAATTTCATCTTGTTTGATCATTGTTATATGCATTGACTTCAATCTCTTCTAATATGTAAATATCAGTATGAAGAAAAGGCATTTTATGAATGATGAAATGTTTCTGCATAAGCTTAGGCATGTCTGCTGATGGAGTCATTAAAGGGCTGATAAGTTAGAGGAGAAATATGTAACATCATTATTATTTCTGCTAAGAAAGATTTAAGTTGGGTTAGGCATTGCATTCACTATTCCTATTTTTAAGAAAAAAGAGATTCTTTCTACTTTTTTCCTAAAATTTGAAAAGTACTAACATCTTTGGCATAGTCTATTATTTTTGAAGCAAAACTGGAAACCGAAAAAGAAAAGAAAAAAAAACTCGCATTCCAACCTTTGGGGTGATGATTGAAGTTTTAAATCCTATGGAATGAAGCTATCCCAACTTTTTTGTGGAATGGGATGCACCATCGTCCCATTCCATTTTGATCATTGGGTAGGGGGTGTCCTAAGATTTGCTGATTGGGATGCTAAGATAATGGCAAGATAGTTCTGTCCCATCGCTTGAGATGGCAATCCGTCCCAACATCCTATAAGATATCCCACTGTGTTATGAAAACATGGTGACAACAATGGTGGTGGTAGAGGCTGCCATGGCATGTGGTAACAGCTAAGGTTTTAAATTCTATAGGAAAGAGTGTCATGATTTTTTCATGGTGGTGTGACTCGGTCTATCTCAGTACTTGAGATGGGGGATGTCCGAAGATAGGTCAACTGGGACGCTAAGATGATAACGGAAAGGTTTTGTCCTAACATTTAAGATGGCAGCTTGTCTTGACATCTTACATGATGTTCCGTTGAGATTTGAAACTATGGTGGCAGTAGTACTAGCATCGGTAGTAGTAGCAAAGGCGGTGGTGATGGTGGTGGAGTTATCGGTCATGAATGTCAGTTTTGGTGGTGACACTAGTGGTGGATGAAGTATTAGGGAGATGAGTAGGTTTTTCTTCTAAAAGTTTAGTTCCTTGTTCCTAAAAAATGTAGAAGAGATTTTCTTGTTTTTACTTTTTTCAGAAATAATGCAAATAGAAATAGTACTGACATCCTTTTTGTCTCTTTATCATGTTTTTATTTTTTAAAGCAGAAAACAGAAAAAGAATTGTTGTCAAATGGGGATGTTTTTAAAAAATTTCTTAGAACAAATTCAGATATAATTAGGGATGGCCATCAGGCCATGTCCATAATGACAATCAATGTTACTTCCACCATATATTTAGGGATTTTTCCACTTCATTTGCTAATCTATCCTCCATGGCAAATAGAAATTGGAAAACATTGGCTAGGCTTCTGACTGCAAGCTAGGGAGCCATGCATTTAACTTTGCTCTATTAGCATGAGAATCAGGAACTCTTCAGGATCTAAATTTTCTTAATTTTTCTATTGGCACAATATCACATCTAAGTCTATGCTATCATAATTACTACCGAAAATATTCATGGTTATCTTCTCAATCTTCCTGAGATAACCAGGCTGGCCCCACTAACCTTAATGCTCAAACCCCACTCCCACTTGAAAATCTCATAAAATTCAGTGCTAACTTTTGAACCAATCGTATGATATTTTCTTTCCTATTTTAATTGTTTCTATTCGATATTACACTATCACATTGGCTTTTCCTTTTTATTCTAGAGCTTTAATGGTAGCTCTTGGTCCTGTTAGGAATTTAAATGTGATTATTCATGTAAGATATGACCTGCATTAATTATCTGCACACTTGCTCCGGTCTCTCTAACTCCAATCTTTTAGTCACTATTTTATTGCTTATTCTCTAGAACCTACTTTTGAAAATCTTCACCAATGGATGTATATGTGTACCTTTCTTCTACCTTTTGCACATAATTTCCATCCATTCTCAATCAAGAGATTAGTAGCTCCATTCTATTTTCCATCTACTTTTGTAGTCATCGTTTGGTTCATAAAAATGGAACTCCGGAATGGGAATCGGAATCACCAATTCAAGATTCCAACTATTTGTTTTTGTCGAATTGTAATACTTCCATGTGGAATGAGAATCATCTTTTGGAAAGGATTAGAAATCTGGACTCTTACGTCATATTGCAATTTCCATTCTAGTCGTAACCGTTCTCATCCTTTTCTCTTGCCCCTTCTCTCCTTCTCACCCAACATGAACCCTCTTATTACAACATCCAAAACTGCAAATAGTAGAAATACATGCTGTTTGCACATTAAAAAATAAAATAAATTCATAGTCAAACCCTAGGATGTAAACCTGGTGTCTCTTTTTTTTTGATTTTGGAGAATTGATTGGAAAAGATTCTGAGGAACAAAATTGAAATCCGATTCCAAGGTTTGGAGAATCAAGCAACAACAATAGGAATCAATCTGACTTTGATTTTGATTCTCATATGGACCAAACAGATGGAGGGAATAATCAATTGCAATTCCGATTCCAATTCCATTGTCGAACCAAATGGGCCCTTACTTTCCCTCTTTCTTTTATTACCCTTAGGCTTATACAAATGTACAAGTTGTTGAATGGACTAGGTGTTTATGAGTAGATCTTTTTTTATTATTTTCTTAAATTTTATTTCGATCATGACTTATAAAATGTGCTCCTTTAACTGTTCGGTGTTGCTTTTATTTTTGTTTTCTATTTTATAGTGAAATCATGGAATCCAAGAAAAAAATCAATTTTGGTGTTATTGATTTTTTTAAAATTTTCATGAGTCACCTTCATTATTTTAGAAAAAAAACATAAGTAAGAAATCCTTTCAATATTTTCAAACATAGTAAGAAATTCTTTCAATATTTTCAAACATAAGAAACTCATATTTACCACAACTACCACCCCTTGCCTCCAGCACTATAGTAGTCGTCTCTGTATTAACCATTGTTGTTTTCACCAAGGTTTTAAGTCTTGGCAAGATCAAAGGTGTATTGGTTGTCTCATCGTATTCCTATGAAAAAATGGGATTAGGACAGGAGCGGGACATCAAAACCCAACCTTGTAGAAACAGAAGACAAGAAAAAAAAAGAATGAAAAAAGGGAAATAAAGGTGTAGAGGAAGGAAAGAAAAGAAGAAAAGAAATAAAAAGAAAGATGAATTAAAAAAAATAAAAGGAAGAGAGACGAGGGTGCCAAGAGAAGGTGAGATGATGTGCTGCCTCGTTTTGTAGAGAAATCAGGATACGTATATCTCATGTGATTTAAATCCTTTATTTTTACCATGCTACCGCTTTGTTTATGACTTTATATTTTAAAATTTTAGAAAAATAAAAAAACTATTTCTGTGTTTCTAAAATAGAAAAATAAAATTGATGCCAAATTACATATAAATGCACTTGTTTTGCAACTCTAAAGGAGAAATATGAAGTGCACCTTATAATAATAGTAGCACATTGCTAGTCTCAGAAAAATATCAAAAGTGTAGAGATAATAGCTTATATTGGCCCACACCACATCATTGTTTTCTTTTTTTTCTTTCTTTTTTTTTGAGAAGAAACAACTCACTATTAGTACCATTAACCTTATAGGTTTGAATGAGTTTCTGTTTCTTATTTGCTTGTCATCTCTCTCACTCAATGCTTGAATAACAAAGCTATGTGCAATAGTCTTTTATTAATTTAAGCTGCGTTGTCAGTTCAAAGAGTTGCAAGACTTGGGACTGTTAAATAGCCATGCCTATCTGGGTGGCACCACAAACTGATGTATTTCCTTTTGGAAATCCTCCCCCATCCCCCAGTTGCTATGAGCTCCTTCCTGCACCTGCACAGCATTTGCTTGTGACCATCCACCAAGTTCATCAAACAGTTCAGTTCATGTGGTAATCCAGTTTGGTCTTTCATCCTGGGATTGATTTTTTCAGAAAAGAAACATCTATTCATTGCCTATAAATGGTGTGCCATTAGCCTCTGTCCACCATCCTTTGTCAAGCTCTAATATTTTTCTCCTTCTTACAAGCGCTTTCGATGAAGTGGACATGGGAAACTCTTTTTTCTTAGCAGCAATATTGGACATTTATCATGCTCAGTTATTTTATGTGAGCATGCTAGTAGATCTTTGCCTTGTTATAAGGTTCTGGGAAACAGCAATATCTAGCTTCTCTCATTCTTAGTCCTTACATTGACTCATCAATTGGTCTTTGCCTTGTTATGAAAGCCTTGTTTCTAATTGAGTACAAGTCATACCTAATGTTGCAGGCAGTTTCTTGTGAGGACCTGTATGAGCATATGTTTAGTCCTGGGTCATCTGTGCACTAAGTAGATCCTAGATACATATGCAAGGACAAGGAATGCAAATAATACTTTCTAGCTAGCTTTTTGAGTGAAGTATTAGGTTATTTGTTAAGTGTGATGGATGTGCACATGTCATTTGTTCCATGAAGGAACTAATGGCAAAACATCTAACAAATCGTATGTAAGTTTTGTCCCATTATAATTGGTATCAGAGCAGAATTGGCCCATGACCTATATAGACTAGGGGATATTGTAGCATGGGCCTATTTAAGATTGATCACTGGTTGATTGTGCTATTTATGGTTAGATTTGGATCCTTAGCCTAATGAGAATGTCAGGGCTTAAATGGAGAGAATATGAGGACCCTTGTAAGCATATTTGTAATCTCACATCAGTTATGCATTAAGTAAATTTTGGGTACGTATACAAGATTGAGAAATCAAAATAATATCTTCTAGCTAACTTTTTGGATGAGGTCCCAGATTGTTACAGGGCTAGTATAGACACATTTTTGTTTAAGCCTTACAAGTCAACATACAAAGATTTAATTTAAGTCCTAAAAAGGATGGAAAGGAGTTTTCTGTACTAAACTAATTGGCATGCATAATGCTATAATAAACTTTATGTTTGCGCATTTTGTTTTCTAAGCTGTTTCTCAAGCTAAATATCTTTTTGGAATGATGCACTGGTATTGGATCTCTGCAAAAATTTGCTCTGGAATGAATTGTTCAGCTTTTTTTTTTTCTGTGTATATTATTTTATGTAAATATGGAGTATAATCAAATTAATCCGGCAAATATCTGACATTATTGACCTAATTCAGTACATGCCTATAACACCATGAGATTAACAGTTCACTTTGCATTCCTGATGTTATTTGAAATATCTGTTTGATTTTTCCGTGTAGGTCACTGGTTCGATATTACTTCATGTCATTTTTGTTTGAAAATGCTCTTCTAATGTGTATTTGTTTAAATGAAATCAGGTAACAGTAATCACTGGGTTCAACATTCTACAGAACAATGCTGTGGTCAGTTTCCTATTCCTCTCAATGCAATTAGGACACATTATTATCATATTCTCCTACTGACTTTTAAGAAAACATGCATCATTAAGAATAATTGTCATATTTAACATTATTTTAAAGTTATACTATGCTTAACTTATATGTCTTTGCAGTCTCAACACCAAAGAGGCGCTGCAAATGGTATTTCTGTAACTGCAATGTCTCTTTTTAAAGCTGCTGCACCTGCTGGTGGAGGAGCTCTGTAAGTATTCAGTGTCTTTTATTCTGTGTTAATGCTAATACTTGATGATATGTGGTAAAGCTGGACTTTTGCTAGTCGTAGTGCAGCTTAGGAATATGAATCAGTGTTTCCAGCATAGCATGGATTTTATTTCAAGAGATATTCTTTCAATTTTCTTCCTTTATTCTTCACCTTTTTGTATCTATAGAATTTGGCTTTCTTCTATAGTTCTTTAATTTCATAGTAATTTAATCAGCGAGTTAAACTTTTTTACTGTACCAAAAAAGTATCTAAAAGCCAAAAATCTAGTATTGTATGGATATATGTTGCTCCCTTAGATACAAATGTGTTTGACTCTCTTTGCAAAATCCTAGCTGAAGCTTGGCTTGAAAGATGAAACATACAGAACTAGCTGGAGCTCAGCTCAAGCTTATCAAGAACTAAACTGGCTAAGCTTAATTATTGTTCATCTCTTGACAAACTCACTTTGAGCTTGGCTCCTTTGGGCTCATTAATGGTTAAGAGAAGGGAAAAAGATTATATGGGAGAAAAAAAGAGGTAAAGATAGATCGAAAATTATACGGGATGAGTGAAAAAAAGATTTAAAAGCTTTGCATCTTATAGAAGATATGACTCAAAACCCAGTAGAATGAAGAAAAAGGATTCATGTCGCTCCCTCCAATTAGTTTGAGATTAAGGCTTTATTGTTGTTGTAGCACTCAAAATAATGTATTATTGACAGTGGCATGGGTGAAGAAGACTAGAATCATTTATTGGTAGTCCAAATTATGTTCTTTGAAAATCAAGAGAGTGAAGGGTGGATCTAGATTATTTGTGATGGATACATTGGCCCTATTGTCATGGTCTCAGGTATTACAAGGTGGAAAATGAATGTAAAAGGAATAACCTTGTTTCATTCACCATTGTTACTGAGAGGAAAATATGTAAGGAGAGAAGGGGGAGATAGGGAGCCCCAATCAGATGTTTTCTGATATCATTTTTCCCCTTTGGTGAAGAGGAAAGGGCAGGAGATGACGTTGGGACATATTAACCCAGTCTAGAGGATTTGTGGCCTAGAGGTAATGGAGGGATCTAAGGCCTGGTATGCCATACTAGTGCGTGTTGTCACATGGTGGGCATATTGTACCATTCTGTTATCAAGTTAAGAGTTGATATGTTATCGAATCAAGACTCAGTATGGGATATGTATAAATGAAGTCTTGATATGCTGATATGTATAAATGAAGTCTTGATATGCTGAACCAACCCTTGTACTAGGCATACCGGCGCTATAGCAGTGTGGTACTGAGATCTGATACTGAGACGGCGAAGACTTTTTTTCCACAGTAGGTGATGGAAAAGCGGGATCAGTGGTAGGCTTACTTTCATTTGTTCCCCCTTGTTTTTAAAAGTATTGGAATGAAAACGAGTGCAGCATAGGTCCATGATGAAAAGGCATGTTTGGGCAATATGATTGGATTAATAAATTGTTAAGCAGTGAGTTGCGAGTCTCCAGAGAGTGGGCTGTGCCATTCATCTTTTTGAAGTTTGGAGAGAAAGGGTTACCTGGGTAAGCTATAACAAGGCTTCTTGATCCAAGCTATTAAATCACAATCTAGTTGCTATGGTACATCCTCTACAAAGGTATATAGGCCATCCATTTCCTCCTACAAAATTTATTCAATGAATAAATAATAAAATTTGTTTGATATTAGCAATTTACTTATATTATTTCAAAAATATGGATCCAGACCAAAGTAAAAGAGCTCTTTAGGTCCTGTCTTTGGCCTGTTTATATTTCTAGCTCAAAAATCTTGATTGCCATTTGGATTGTTTGCTGTCTGAGCAAGCCAAATATGAGTTAAAAATTATGGGCCAAACCTGAGCTGCTCGTGATAGCTTGTTTCTTTAGCAGACCTAGCTGTGCAAATGGCAAGCTTTTACTCTCCTTCTCCATTCTTTTGTTTTCTTCTTTTCTCTTTGCTTTTCCTTTGGCCAATGGAAGTATGCTGGTTGGGAAAGCTGGCCAATGACGGGAAACTAGTAGTTGAAAAAATGGATTAATCCACTAACAATAAAAGAGGAAGAGAGACGGTAAAAATTAGAAACTAATTGCGGGAGAAACAAAATGGATTTAAGGAAAAAAAGGTTATGGCACCAGTGGTTCAGTGCTAGTTCTTACTCTTCCTCACTTCTCTCCCTCCAATCTTTCTTTTTCTTCCTCCTCTCTTTGTCCTTCTTTCCATCTCTTATCCTCTTCCCACTATGGTGAGATTCTCATTCTATACGAAAATGCTAAAATCTTTGAATTCCCCTCAACCATGCTAACCTTCATGATCCTTGTTGACCAAAAAGGCCTATCCCATTTTGGTCTCAAGGCATATGCTACCATGTAGTTGCAATGGGTGTGGTAGCAGGTTTAGGCCTGCAAAGGCGTGCTGAGGAGCAAGAGGGACCATGCACTGTAACAAGACATCAAGTGCCATGTTATGGTGGTGCAAGCTTGAAAATACTATGAAGCAGTGATTCAAGTCTCAACTCGATAAGACAGGCCGAGATGGCTAAGACATCTCTTAAAGAGATTTCGGGACCTATCTCAGCCATTCCATTTTATACTATCTCGATTATAATGTATATAATATCAATTTTAAATAGATCTAATTTATCACAGATATATCTTTAGATAGTTCATCAATCACTTTCTCTGAAGGTTTATTCATTAATTTCAGTTTGTGCTCCTAAATTTTCTTAATTATCTGTATTAATGTTGTGCTTGAGCACCAGTTATTGTTTTTTTTTATAAATGAAAATAATTATATTTCTGCAGATTTTCATGGGCACAAATGCGTCAAAAAGCTTCCTTTTTACCAGGTATTACTTGCTCTGGCCTGAGAACATGCACAACAATACATAAACCTGCTCTATTTCAATAAATTATGCATAGAAGTTTGACTTTAAAAGTGGATGTTGAAGGGTTCTAAGTTTGCAGTGTAGTTCCTCTAGATGTCTACAGTGTCCTGTCAGTTCGTTGATGGTCCTAAGTATGTTGCAGAGCTTAAACTATAATGCTTTAATATGAAGTCTCTATTAGCTTTGCTTGCTATTGTCAGATAAACTCTAGAAGAAATTAAGTGCAACAAACTTGCCAAACATGATAAATAAACCTCCTATCATCTAAGCAGCAAATTATTACTTGTAAAGAATCTTTTAATCAGGTCAACCAGAGGTCTTCTACTTCATACTTTATTTTAATTTTTATATCTTAAATCAGCAAAAAAAATTTAATTAGCCTAACTTCAGTCAAATTTAATTCAAATATCTTGTACATCCTGAATTGGAATATTCCTAACCCACTAAAGCAAATCATATGAAGTTTCAGATGTGATGAAGCCAAAAAACATTCCCATGGTAACCTAAATGCAAGCTTAAGGGAGCATCAATCTCAAAAAAAGAGCAAGAAAGCATGTGGGAAGCATTTCTAAAAGTTAGTAACAAAACTATAAAGTAACAAAGAACTACTTATATTGTCATCATATTCAAAGGAATGCATAATTAAGAATTAAGGGTAAAAGATAAAACAACGAATGACACATTATTGTTAAATTGTCACCGATTTCACTTCAGGATAGTGATTTGGTGGAAGCTTCAGCTTTCCATTCATTGTTAAATTGTCACCGATTTCACTTCAGGATAGTGATTTGGTGGAAGCTTCAGAAAGCAGGTGCAAATGCGGAAGCAAGGTTCTAGTTGGTGCAACACTACTTAGTAATTATCCATCTGTGAAAGTCCCACCTTTCTATCAGTAATATTTTCACTTTGCCTCCTTTTACACTTCAGTGATAACATGAACAAGTCTTTAATTGAAAAAGAAAACAAAGCCAACTCAAGAAACTGCAGAAGTCTTGTAGAGGATCACTTTCCTACAATGAAGTAATGTCATTGATAAAACTTAGGTGCTCCGTGCAACACTTGTAGCGTACACACCACCATAGAATAGTAGTGTCAATTTCTTATGATTGCTCCCAACTTAGCTCAACCATGCATTTTGTTATGAAGAATAACCTAGTGTTGGCACTTTTGGGCAACTGGAGATGGTGCAATGTGGACACACTTCACTTGGCATTATGTTCTTAATATAAAGTTACCACAACTAGTGAACTAGATCTTCTCTTTCCAAACCAAGTCTCTCATGTTTGTGGTTTTTATCTTTCAGACGTGGTTCTTATAAGGATTGTGTATCATTTCCTCCAAAGGACATTATTTAGGTGATTCCATAATCATGGCCAATGTGTTATGTATGCGCATGCACACAAAGGCCACACTATGGTGGGGTAGGGAATAGTAGTCAACATCCACAGGGGAAAATGTGTTGAATTTCCTTCAATGAGAGTGGACATTCTATCTAACAACAATAAAGCGAGATCAGTAGATATTTTTGAATTAAGATTGCATTACGGTTCTGCTGGGAGTTCCTTTGGGAGCCGCTTGAATGGAGAGGCTTTGGTGAAAATGGAGGTAATGGATTTGGATAATATAGAGTGACATATATACATACAAATATTAAATATAGAGAAAAAGAGAGTGAAGTATTAATACATCATGTTGTGGTTCTTAGATAGTTGGGACCTGCCATGTCAGGCACTTGGGGACACTTAAGATGGAAGGCACCTGTACCGAACACCCGGATGACAAATGTCGGAGATCTATGCAAGTAAGACCCGTTCAAGTACCAATTTATCTGTGATATGTAATCATCTCAAATCTGATTTGAGTCCCTTAGTTTTTCCATGTTAGGAAGTCATTAATGTCTAAACTTGATCCTATTTTACCAGAACTTTGGAACAATAGGGATTGTGTTATTGAAGCTAAATGTAAATTGGAAATATAATTCTTGGTTCAGAATTTTGATCGGACCTGATAAAAACTATCTACTGATGGTGAACCCATTTCAGCCACATCTGCATCATGTTCTGGATTCAGAACTTCATTTCATCAGCTCATTTGTCATAGGACGTACAAATACTCTTTAAGTCTAATAGTAAACATGTTAATTTTATATGATGATAAAGATAGACAACTGTTAATGCAGTTGGTTGGCACCATCCCTATAGGGCTCCTCCTTCAAGGAGGTCCAATGTTCCAATCCCCTGGGGGTTGCACTGAAAAAAGAGAAAACATGCATGGGGGGGGGGAGGGGTTTCATCATCTGAATTTGACTTTTTGAACTAAAGGTTCAATGATGTAAAATTATTTGGAGTAAAATATTGAAAGTTCATTATGTTGATTTATGTGAAAATTTAGCCTATTCTGATGTAGGTGATCATATGGTTTTCTTCGTCTTAAACGTTGTTGGATTGGTTGGGCTCTTACTGACCTTCAAACCCTTCTTAACTCAACCGGTGATAAAGAGTGCCACCTAGAGGTCTCAATGCCAGGTTGAAGAAGTGATCTATGCATGAGCTACATAACTGAAGCAGAGTTGTTACATGTGTTATAACATTTTTTTCATATGATTTTGATGTTATATACAGCAAGCTTAGGTGCAATTATGAGTAAAAGCAATGGTAAAATGTTGTATTCTGTTATCTGTTTCCATGCTATATTTAATGCAGGAGATTTGAGTGCTCATTTGAATGGTGTGCACTGAAATCGAGGTACCCACAATTCTCTGAGGGTATTTCTTGCAACAATAAATGGAAGCTAGTTTCTTAGCTCTCTTGATATTTCTGGCTCTACAAAATTGATCGTTCTTTTTGAGCTTTAGCAAGGTGTATTTGGTTCACAAGAAAATTCTACAGGTAGGACTTTCGTATGTGATATGATCATGCACATATTAAGTGCCATTCATCATCCTTAATAGTTTTGAGCAAATAAGATTGGTGCTGTATTCTTCGTAGAATGGCTGCCACACATGCAAGTATACAACTTGAGATGATTCTCCACCTTTCCTAGTTAGATCATTGGTCTAGATACTTATGAGGTGTTTTCAATTCAATGGATGAATCATGACATAAAACATACGGCCTTCTTGCTACTTCTATATCCCACCAGATGATTACTTTCATTAGGCAATAGAATTTGCCAGGTAGGTAGGTTATGCTATAAGAAAACTTTGTTGATTTGGCAGCTATAAGAATGTGAACATGAGCTATTTGTTCATCCTAAGATTTAAGTACCTAAATGGCCATGTAGGAGATTGTTAGAAGTAAGGTACAATTTGAGAGTCATCTATATATTTAATATGGGAATAAGTTGAAATATCATGGCCGTTTCCTCAATAGATACAGTTATAGATGGTATCAGGTCATCTCACAAGAAGTGTTAGGACTACAAAGTATCGCTATTTGAGCAGAGTAACCAAGCGGACAGAGAGTTTTCCAAGGAAAGAATTGAATCATTCTAGATACATAGAAATGATTTATAACTATAGGTGAGGTTGGGCATCATACATATGATTGCCATTATATGTTTGGATCAGAGTTGTTATTTTCTTGCGCTCATTAGGATAATTGACTTGACACGCACATGAGGGGTTCGTTTCATATTGAACTATCAACACAACAAGGGCATCTCTTACAAAATTATTGTAAGAGTTGGAGATGTCATTCTTGTATACACAACATGCCAGTAGTCCCTTGACTTGAGGAGGGCATGACTACCTCCAATTATTTTAGTTTAAAAATGTGTAACCAAACTCGTATCAACAACAGCATCCTAAACTGTTTTTGATTGAGAACAAAATGGTTTATCATTTCTTGTCACATGTAAGAGTAAGAATTGTTTCCAATAAGGAATCCATCTATAGCAGTTTATCTGTTCAGAACAAGGACAGGCCAAACATATGAGCCCCCATAACGTTCCATGCTTTAATTAAAGTAGCTTTCCATACCATAATTATTATTGTTTTGAATCTACCAAAATGTTAGTTAAAATTTGTTTCACAATTGTATTGGTTTTTTATAGTGTCTGCATCTAATCTAGAGTTATAATGGGTCATGAGTTTGATTGGCTATATGTTTAATAATGAAGTTGTCAATCAAGGATTAAGGAAGTTGGAGGGACCAAACTGAAGGAACAGTTGTTGTGTATGAAAAGAAACTTCTCTATCCACTCTATTTTCCAGGAATTAGCATGAATTTGCATATATATATGTATAGGAAAGCTAATTCGTATTGCTTGAAACTTGCTATCCTAGCCCAAAAAGATGGAGTCAAGCTAGGCCGAGTTAGGTGAGCCCAAGCTTAGTTTGCTCAAGTAAGGGTAGAAGTTGGAAAATAAGAATTATTCTTTCATAATCTCATATCCACACATACATATATGTTTGTTTGCATACATTCGTATGTATGTACACAACATATTTAGATCTTTTCAATTTGAATTTTATTTAATCTGACTTTTTTGTCCCTATGCAGCCTAAAAAGAATCTAGAATATTGGCTTATGGTGTACTCTTGACTACAAGTGGTAGCTAGAGAACTCTCAATTTTGTGATGCAGCATCAAATCTTTAACCACTTTTTAGTCAATTTTAATCCAACATAAATGTCATGGTTGAATCATGCATTTAGATAACTACATAGATATTGTTATGTTGGCTATTTTTTGTCCCTATTTCTTTTTCTTAGGTTTTTTTTTTCTTAATGCCATGGCAATGCCATAATTAACGGGGCAATGGATCAAGGATGGTTAACTTTTCTATATTTAAAATTTTCTTTTAAAATAAATATAATTAAGATGTAGAATTTTCTTACATTAGTTCCAGTGTCGAGATCGTCTATGGTTATCCAAATCCTTTTTATTGGCAATTATGGTGTTTCAAACTTTAATTTTTCCTATGGTTCTTCTATGACTCACATGATTTGGTCATCTTAGATGTGATTGTTGTTCTATTAAGCCTATTGTAATTCTTAAAACATTACATAGAAATTCAACATTTTAGATAAGTTTAGTTGATAGGGCTGAAAATTAATTGTTTTTGGTGTTTTAAGGATATCCATTTTTGGAAAACTTAAAATTTTGGTTAAAATGGATTGTTTCATTTGAAATTAATTAAAATTTCAAGTCAATAGACTTGACTCAATCTCAACCTATTCAGACCTAATCCATCCATATTTGAAGACTTATGGATTCAGTTACATTTAAACATTAGACTTGATCTAAAATTTATGTTAAATCGAGATCTTGTATTTTTTATCCCAACCTGATACTATTCGACTCTAACTTTGATTAATAAAAAAATACCCTAATATGGCCTGAATTTGATAAAATTTAGGTTAACTTATGACTTGACTTGATCCCAACCTATTGAGACCTAACCCATCTATATTTGAAGACTCATGGGTTTAATTACATTAAAAAATTAGACTTGATCTAAATTTCATTTCATGTTGAAGTCTTATATATTTTTTAACCCAACCTAGTTAGAATATCATTCAAGTGTAACTTGGGTTAATAAAAAAGTAGCCTAATGTGACTTTGAACCCGATTAAGCCTAACCTAAGATTCCAAATCATGTTAACCTATTCTTCCTTTATGCTAGTTATCCTTGCCAATTTACTAAATGAACTCTCATTTAAGTTAAATTTTCTTTCATTTATTTTCATTTAATTATATTTAAGCACTCATGTTTCATTATTTGTTTGGGTGGATTCATCTTTTATGATGCTCTCAAGTATATTAAATGTATATTTTTAATATCATAGTTTATAAACTTGTGAATAATCAATTATTTGAAAAAATTAAAAAATTTTAAATAAAAATTCAAGTTTAAGTTACTTTTTATAATTTTATTTAATTTTTTTATTTATTAAATATGTGATGGTCAATTATTAGATTTTAGATATAAAAGAAGATGCAAACTTAATCTAATTCGATCTTGATCCAAACCTAAATATTTTGGATTGAGTATGAGGTCATAATTGACCTAATTGATCCGAATTTAACTTAGATTACATGTTGGGTTAAAATCCTTTCTACAAACTTGTCTCAATCTGAGTTGACCAGTAAATAGGTTAAATCAAGTTCAAAATTATGATCCGAATATAAAATTAAGTTAGAGCCAAGCATATCTTAGTCTGATCCAATCCATTTATAGCTCTCATTTTTATTGAAACTAATTGAAATTTTTTTTTTTACATAAACATATAATTTTATATATTCTTCAACAATGCATGATATTAAAGAGATGTACCTACTATGTCCCAATCTTGTGAGGATCCGATTGGAATCTAATCACCAAATAAAAAGAACATAAAAATAATTTCATATATAAAAGTATCCCTTGTTGACTTCTTAGGAACAATCACAATTTTTTTAAGGATCTAATTACGCCGCTCAAATCTTGAAATGGGATCCAAGATGAAAGATGAAAATGGAATAGCAATGGAGGGAGCCGACCTCTTTAGCACAAGAAAATGGAATATTCTTCCATCACCTAATTCTAGCAAAATCACAACACAAGATTTTAAGAGTCTACAGTCACTCCACTACTAAACAACCTAATACCCATGATTAATCCAATGAAAATAAATAATTACCAAACAAAAAGGAGAACCTAAAAATAATTATATATATATATAAGTATCCTTTGTTGTCTTCTTAGGAACAATCGTAATTTTTTGAGGATCTAATTAGATCGCTCAAATCTTGATATAGGCATTCAAAATGAAAGATGAAAGAATGGCAATGGAAGGAGCTGACTTCCTAAGCACAAGAAAATGGAATATTCTTCCGTCACCTAATTCTAGCAAACATCACAACACAAGATGTTAGATTGTTAAGATCTTGGATTCACTGCAAAAATCTGCAATCACTCCACTACTAAACAACCTAACAGCCATGATTAATCCAATGAAAATAAATAAAACTTCCAACTTTTATGCCAATGAAAACAAACATGGACTTACCATTAACCGAAAAAGTGGGAACCTATGATCTCGTGACAATAGTCGAGCCTCCTAACTAGTAGTTTGTATAAGTAGCATTCCCTCATCAATGTTGCACCATTTCACTAAAACTAATGTGGGTACCCTATTTCCTTTCTTGACCAATCCTCCTCTAAATTATATGTTCAGCCTCAAGTTAGATAATTCCACTCTAGCGGATGTGGGTTTTCTCACGGAGCTTTCTTCCCTGTTCTTTTGAGAAGAAAAAAGAAGGCCTTCCAAGACCTAAAGAAAGAAACACCCTGTGTGTTAACCCTCAAGATGGGCATCAAAGGAGGAGAAAACTTTTCTTCTTACAAGATGCAATGCCCTCAAATTGCTACTATTAAGAAGTTTGGATTTGCCTCTCAAAGTACATGTCAATAAAAAACTAATAGTGGGTTTGTTACTAGACTAACCAACCTCTATAAACAAGGATGATGATACTAAGTTTTGTTAGAAATCCAAGCTCTTGCTATGGCTGAATTACCTTCAATAATATAGCTATCATATGAAAACTTTTTACAAGCAATTTGAATATCCCTCAAAGTCATCGTAGATTTTACATTTGGTACAAACATATCATCAACAAGAATTAATCTAGCTTCTTGTAGAGGCCTACCAAATTGGCCTTGGAATAATAGCTAGCACCTACACTATTAAAATGAATTGAACCATCAGATTTATTTTGAAGAAACCTAGTTGAGAGGGTTGCCATGAGATGAGAGCAATTTGAAGAATCCATATGATGGGATTGTGACGTTCCCTAGATGCCAGAGACCTCAATTCACTGAGACTCTAAAGAATGAAGGAAATCATTTGCTAGATGCACATGTCTAGAGATCTTAATAGGATTAAAAGAAATACTTTGAAACATCATCTCAAATCCATCCTTTCCAAATCAACTAGAGAATATAAATCAATAGTAATTGGGCATGACGGATATATTTTTATGTGGGATTAGTGAAAGGAAAATCAAAAACCTGAGAGGTGGATTGAATAACCAAGAAATATCTACAATTAATCAAATTTCAAATTGACTTGTATGCTAGGAAGAGGAATAGATTATCAACGGTTTCCACTCTTGAGTTGCATCATTTTCAAGTGCTATGGGTGAATGATATGCAACAAACTGGCAAAGAGAGCATTAGTATTGTTGAACCTTAAAGTTTAATTATATATATTTTGATCATAACAAGATAATAATTAAAATACTAATGGTATATTTGAGTTCATAATGATTTTAAGAAAGAGCACAAATCTATTCAAACTCAAATGATACAATCACATCCGAAACATACCTGATATTGTAAAAGCTCAAGTCATATTTAAAGATAGAAGTTGGAGAAAGATATTGGCAAATTCAAAGAGTAACCAATAACTAAAGTCCGGAGGCAAAGGTTTAATCTGTAATTTTTATTTTTTCTAAAGAAAGAACTCATTTTTAAGCTTAGTAGGAAAGTAATTACATAAGGTCAAAATCCATTGAAAATGAGTTAGGTTAGGTTTTCGATCAAAATCAATGAAAAATAGCTATAAAAGGTAACACTAAGATTGGACAATCGACCGATTATAGTCAATTGAAGAAGAGCATGCTAGAGAACTACTTGAAACGCTACTCTCGACCTGCAATTGATTGGAATAGGATTGCTGATCAATTTTTCTTTTAGAATAGCTTCTTAGCATATTCTATGCATAGTAACTTCTCATTTGGATTAGGTTCAAGTTTAGAAATGGAAGAGAATAAATCAAGGAAAGGGAGCTAATACTTCATATAACTTTGCCATCGCTTAAAGTTTTGCTCACATAAGTTTTCAAGCTTAGCATGATAGTCAAAGACAATTTTGAAAACTAATTTTAATAAAACAAGAATCAAGATTATTTGGGATTCAAGCTAGCACAATAAAACTTTTCTCTAAAATGGTTGTACATAAAGACTAAATAAGGGAAAAGGATAGCAAGAATAGGGCTGTAAACGAACCAAGCCGCTCATAAGCTATTCGGGTCTCGGTTTGAAAAAAAGCTCGTTCGGAATCGTTCGTAAAGGTAAACGAGCCGAGCTCGAGCTTAATTTCGAGCTCAAAAAAAATTAACGAGCCAAGCTCGAGCTTAATAAAGTTTGATTCGTTAGCTCGCGAACATGTTCGTATAGAGGCTCGCGAACATGTTCGCTCGGTTATATATTATAACTGTTAACTTAATAATAATACCATTAAACCGGCCGGATTTTGAAGAACCAGTTCAACCCTGGTTTTTAGACTTCTAGATTTAAAAAATAAAGTTAGAGTTAGATTTTTTATAGTTTTTAAATAGTTTTCCTTTTGTCTTCCTTCATTCCCATCCTCGCCGTTACCTCACAGTCTGCCCCTTTGTCTTCCTTCGTTCCCGTGCTTGCCTTCATTCCCATCCTCGCCGTTACCTCTGCCTCTCCTCTCGGGTATGCTTCCTCCTTTTTTTGATTTTTTATCCCAATGCTTTTTCCTCTCATGTCTTTTGATTGCTTTTAACTTTTTTTTTTTCTGCCCAACTTTGTACTTCGTCTTCTTTCTTATTCTTTTTATGCTCTCTCTTCTTTGTTTCTCATGTCAGAAGCCTTCGTCTATTGGTTTCTTTTACTTTTTTTTTTATCTTCTGATAGCAGACGAGTGGTTTCTCTTGTTAAAGATTGCGATGGAATAGAGAAATGGAAAGAAATCTATTTTTTAATATTTAATGAGAAGTCTTAACTTAAAATAACTAGTATAGTTTTAAAATAATAAATGATCTTGTTTTCTTTTTCTGTTTGTTTGCTTCTCTCTACTTTCATTAATTATTATTTAATAAAATTATGTTGGTCTATAGATATTGCTCTCAACTTATTCACATATCATGATGCATTGCCCTCAATGATTAGTAATATCACACTCATCTCCCTTATATGAAATCTTAATGCATTTTCCAATGAAATTGATAACTTCAACCATTATGACTAAATTGTTTATGTGGCCAGCAACTATATTTCTTTACCTATAATTGTATAAATTATTCAGGTGTTGTTAAAAATATATCTAAATTTCTTTTTTTAGTTGATTAAATCCCATGCCCCTTCCATTATCATATTTTCCAACCACTCTGTCCATCAACCATTAGATGCCCTTTGTTTTTCAGTTAGGCATGAGAGTTTATTTTGTCATTCAGCTCTCTTCATGGATAACAACAAACAGATTTTTTTATAGTTTAATATTTAATATTTATTATTTTTATATTATTGAATTAAAAATTAATTATCACGTCATCCGGTTCGATCAAACCGGTTTATCCGGTCGAACCGGTTGACCCATGACCCAAATTTACTTTATCATTTTAAAATATAACCTTAAGGTTTCAGAATGCTTGTATTCCACAATGTGGGATTTGGATTAATTGATTTGATTCCTATTGTTGTTGTTTTACCTAAATACTGAAAACTATTGTGTATTTACATTGTTTTCATTTTTCTTCAGGTTTTATTAGCTAAAAGAGAATAACAAAATGTCAGCAATAAACATATCAACTCAGGATTCTGCCACAAGTCCTTTTTTGGGAGAAGTTCAACCAAGTGCAAACGATACTGCTGAAGCAAATCAAAGCAAGGATGTGAATCAACCAACACCATTGATGAAGAAAAGGGTAATCCATATGCTCCAAAGAAAAGAAAGCGTACATCCAAAACATGGACTGACTTTAAAGAGGTTACTCTTCCAGATGGGACAGTGAAGGCTGAGTGTATTCATTGTAAACATCGATTGACAATGAACAAGACCGGTGCTACAACGCATTTTCTTAGGCACCTCAAGGGATGTATGAGGAAGAAAATAGATGAGAAAGGGCAGAAAAATATTAGTGTCACCACAATTTTAGCGGAGTCAAAAACCGTGAATGCTGTGCAAAATTTTAAGTATGATCATGCAAAAATCAGAGAAATCCTTTCCCATATGATTATTGTTCATGAGCTGCCATTTCTGTTTGCAGAATATGAGTTATTTAATTTGTTGATGAAGATGCTACTCCATATTATCAGAGAATTAGTCGTGCTACTGCAAAGAAAGACTGTGTAACCAGTTATGAAATGGAGAAGAAAAAGTGATGGCAGCATTAAAGGATGTGGACAGGGTCAGTGTGATTATAGACTTGTGGAAATCAGATCAAAAGATTTAGTATATGGTTGTCACTTATCATTATGTGGACTCCAGTGGGCATTTGCAAAAGCAAAATCTGAATTTTTGTGATGTTCCTCCACCTCATACTGGTGTTGTCATTTCTGATGTGCTAAACAAGTGTTTGATTGAGTGGGAAATTGAAACTAAAGTATGGTCAGTAATAGTTGATAATGCTGGATACAATGATGTAGATGTTCGGACATTAAAGGAAAACCTCTCTTACAAAAGAAATCTTCCGCTTGATGAAAAATTATTTCATGTAAGATGCTGCGCGCACATCTTGAATTTATTAGTGCAAGATGGGTTATCCGAGATTCAAGGTGTGATTTACAATGTGCATGAAAGTGTGAAGTATATAGCTGCTTCGGAGGGCCGGATTAAAACATTTAGTGAAATTGCAAAGCAGCTGAAACTATCTTCAAAGAAGCTTATGTTGGATTGTTATACGAGGTGGAATGCAACATACATGATGGTATCAGCTGCCTCAGAGTTTAAAGATGTCTTTCCAAGGTATCAACAAAGGGATACTAATTATAATTTTTTACCAAGTGTGGAGGATTGGAAGAAGGTTGAAGTTGTTTGTTCATTTCTTGAAGAATTTAATGAAGTGACCCACCTCATTTCAGGTAGTGAATATCCAACTTCAAACATGTTTCTCACTGAACTTTATAACATAAAAAAGTTGTTAAATGAAGCAAATGTGGGTAAGGATGCTTACATGGTAGGCATGATTAACAAGATGAAGGTAAAATTTTTTTAAATATTGGGGTGACTGCAACTTGTTAATCTCTATAGCAGCAGTTTTAGATCCAAGAAACAAGATAAAATTGATTGAATGGTATTTTCCAGATATTTACTTATAATTGAGGCTGCCAAGCACATCACCACAGTTCGTGAGACATTACGGATATTGTACAATGAGTATGTTGAGGATCACAAAGCTAATCTTGTTGAAAAAGATGTTCAAGGTGAAACTCAACAAGAAAGTTCTAGTTGTACAAGTAATGTTCTTGGAAAAGGAAAAGGAAAAGTAAGGGCATAATTCTCTAACTATATTAAAAATGTTGATACAGTTGAGCAAGTGAAGTCAGAATTAGATGTGTACTTGGAGGAAGGAGTTGTTCTTTATCAAGATGATAGTGATTTTGATGCATTGGTATGGTGGAAGATGAACAATTTGAAGTTTAGGATTTTGTCAAAGATGGCTTGTGATGTGCTATCAATTCCAATAACCACAGTGGCTTCGAATCAGCTTTTAGTGCTGGTGGTAGGGTCATCGATCCATATCGTGCCTCTTTGGGAACAGAAACAGTCCAAATTTTACTTTGTGCACAAGATTGGCTGCGTGCTCATTATGGGATCAAAAGAAAAGCAAAAGTGAGTATATTAACTTTGCTGCTCATTTAATTGTGTTCATTTGAATGCATAGTTTTCTTGCTATCCTGTATGTATTTAATGTTGTGATATTGTTATGTGCATGTAAAAGGAAAAGGAAGAGATTCAGTATATTCAGCTGACTTAATTGTGATTGAAGAGTTATACTTCTGGTTCTTATCATGGACCGGTAATATTGGTTATTAAGCCTTCATTGTTGCTCAATTGATGTATTGTGTTTGGTTTTGCAGGGCAGATCATGATTTATGCATTGACTTGCTTCCTAAATATTTGTTTTCATGGCATGAAAAAGAGAGAGCAGAGTTGAGGAAGATGAAGAGGAAGACTGTATTGTCTTTGGCCCTTGTAGCTTTTATAATTTTTATCTTGCAGTGGACTTCTTGTCATTTCTTGTACTAATTTGTTATGAGAAAAATTGTATTGTGTTTGGCTCTTGTAACTCTTGTCATTTTCATTTTGTAATGGACTTGTTGCCATTTCTAGTACTGATTTATTATGGTGTGCTTATTATAGTTCATGGACTAAGTTGTTATGGTGTTTTTTGTTGTCATATATACTAGTTATTTTTTATGTATCATTAGTTATACTTTTGAGTGAATGCATTGGTTTCTACATGTTAACTTTTGAAACTAAAGTATGCTTAACGAGCTCGATTACAGGCTTAACGAGCTTGAGCTCGAATAAAGCTCGTCAAACATGCTAAACGAGTAATTAACGAATCGAGCTCGAGCCGCTCACGAGCTTGATAAATTTAGTTCGAACCGAGCTCGAGCTTCATTATCAAAGCTCGAACCGAATTCGAGCCGAGCTCGAGCCTACTAAAAAACTGACGAACCGAGCTTGAGCTTGTCATTATTCGGCTCAGCTCGGTTCATTTACAGCCCTAAGCAAGAATAGCAGTAAAAAGGAGAAAAAGGGGCTTATTGATCAAAGCATGTCCTTCGGTACTTCTTAGAGAAAGATTCATCCATGTATGGTACAGGAGTTGCTTGGCATCTCTTTTCTAAGATACATTAATGATCCTTTCATCAAATGTGCACGGAGTAGATGGCTCTCACAACTCAATTGAGATTACACTAATCACCCAAAACTCACATTGGGAAGGATTTTAGAGAGAAGAAAAGATTTAGAATTATTGTTAAATTATATAGAGACACCTGTATTTATAGAGCAAAGCTCTCTCATTAACATTCTTTATTGTAGGCCCCTTATAAAAAGAACAATTAGCCCTTAAAGGTATAACCAGCTAGTTGATTGAGCCAATTAAATTATCATGCAAATACAGTAGTGTCAAAGGAGCAATATTGGTAAAATCATACAATACAATAAAATCTAATCAAATTTGATTACTAAATAAGTTTAATTCGTAATAAGTAAAATAAGCAAAATAAAGTATATGATAACTAGAGCATGAGAAGAGTGCAAGCATACAGATGATATATATGGCATAGCATTCTCATTGTCATGTGTAGCAAACTTTACAAAGACATGCTACTTCATGTGCCATACATGCACATATATATATATATATATGGTGGCATATATCAAAATTTCTAAAATTTTTAAAACTAAAAAATCTTAACAAATTACTAAAATTAATAAAGATTTCTAACAAAACTACATATAAGTGTAGCTAAAAGAAGAGCCAATCACCAAAGTTAATTATCTTCAGTAATAGTGATCAATAGAACCTAGCTACAAGAAAGACACGGAAACATTTCTAGAAGACATGACCTGATCATAAAAGCTGATCAACATTACAAATGCTATAATACATTTCAACAAAGGGGTTTTCACGTCTTTTTGTTCTGTTGATATTAAAGTCTGGTCATTATTATAATTTTTTTTGAATAATTTAGATAGAACAACCCAAGAGGGCACTCCTAATTCCTCGTGTGTGTGTAATATATATATATAACTGTAAATTGCTCCTAATTCCTCGTATCATGAATGCTCATTCTGATTTGCGCGCACTCGCCAGAAAGATAATTAGGGGTGGCGACTAGCATATATATCCATCTCATTTGAACTTCGCATGCACAGATCGATTGCCAATTTTCGAAGAATCTCTACGTAGTGGAGGATTTAGTGAGAATATATGGCACTCGATATGCATCTGAGACATATTTTGTTAACCAGGGAAGTCAACCGATCGACAGGCCAAATGCATCTTAATTAATTAAATTAAGCATATATATTCATTAAAAGTTAATAATTATCTACATGAACACCATAATAAGAACCATAACCAGCTGATACAATATATAACTCAAAGCTTAAAAGTCGATATTCCACAACTGATCGAACTCACACTTTCTCGAAGCTCCAAAAGCTTCCACCGAGATGAGACTCGGGCATGAACCCTGAAAAATTCTCTAGCATTTGTGGGTCGAAGACCTCCTCCTCAAAAGGTGTTGCCGGACTCCGCTCCCTGCAGCCGTGGCTCGGCCGGACCGTGCCTGCAGGTTCAAAGGCATCGATCCTGGAGCCCGTCGTCGTCTTAGGGGCCGCCGGCCAGGAATTATTGGCGGAATCGTACATTGGAAATTTGGATAAGTCGATGTCGGTGATGTAGGAGTCCCGGCCGGTGAGCTCCTGCACGAGAGACCGGAACTCGGCGGGGCTAACAGTGACCTTCATGGGGTTGGAGATGTACACCACCTTGATGGGCTGCTGCTTCTTCTTGCCCTTCGCTTGCTTGGGGCTGTTCTGGTGGACTCTAAGCCTGTCCATCGATCTCTAGCTAGCTAGCAGGAGGCTGTGATCGATGATGAGGAGGAGATCGATGTAGCCGCCGAAGGACAAAGGAAAGGGTTGATGAAGTGCTAATTTTAGTTTTACCCACCCACCGGTGAATGCTACGCTCTTGGAGGCAGGCTATAGATTCTTTTATAGGATGAGGAGGGGATGTGTGAATTCGTGTGGAACAAAAAAATAAAAAAGAGAGAGCATGCCATCCAGAGAAAGTGAGATAATTAATGGTAAGCGAGAGAGGACCGAAGCTTCCATCAAGAGATATATATCATCCGCAGCACCCTGGAAGCTTTCATCGAAGAGGGGCCAAATTAGGTGACTGACGCGACGTATGGATCCGGCTTGCGCCGTGGCGCCGGCTTGCATGGCGTCAAGATTCGTCGGGAATAGAAAGAAGCGGGAGGACCGCATATAGAGATGTTCTTATGCGAGCGCTCCAGTCGCCGTTCGTTTAGCCTTAGAATTTTCCTTCAACTAAAAATCTTCAAGAAAAATTGAAGCTGTGGGCCCAAGCGGTAGCACAGCACATAGGAAGGGTCATTGGAGTTTTGCGTTAAAGGTCAAAGCAAATTAATCAATGCATGACCTTTAATTAAATATATAAGCAGGTAATATTAATAATTTTTTTATTAAAAATATATAATTATTTAAAAATATGCTTGCTTAAATTTAATTTGCTTTACATTCATTAATGAATAGATACTTTTGGGTCGTATGCCTCTAATATATATTAGATTACTCTTTTCTTTTAATTATTTTTGTTTCAACTTAAAATTTTCATTGAAAAATTCGAGTCTAAAATTGACATGCATACATCATGTCTTAATGATTGATGATGTTCCCTATTATAGATCCTTCTCATTGCATAGAAAATATAATTCTAATTAAAAATGCAATGACAAATTATTTTGATGTAAAACTATTTTATGACTCCATGTATCTATATGATTCGTATCTATGCATAGGCTCATATATTTTGAAATTGTTTTCATATGACTATAAAAATTGGTTTTTAGATGATATGATAAAATGCTTGCTCTTAGTTATGAATGCAATTTTTATATCATCTTCTTTATTCTATAGCATATATCTATTTTTAATGCCTATGGGAGAAGATGTATTGATTGATGCTTAATAAGAGAGAATATATATTGATTGGTATTTTTAATAGAAGAAGGAATATAAGTTTGATTTTTGATGACATATTAAATTTTTTTTATTAAAATAACTACCCAAAAAAAGTATAATATTATACGATCATATGATTTTGATACTATAAGTACCCTTAATTTTTGAAATAAAATCTTTAAATATCATCCTCCTCATCTTGCTACTTCATAATACGATTAGACATATCTTTTTGAAAATATAAAAGGAGAAGAATTTGGACTGATTATTAAGATAGACTGATACTTAGTGATTTTGATACTTACTTTATTTGTGGCTCTGATACTTTTTCTAGTATCCTTGGTTTATTTGCAATTTTGATACTCTTCCTAATACTCTTGGTTTATTTGTAATTTTGATACTCCTTTTGATACTCTTGATATTTTTGACACTTTTGGATTGTTGTTTGATACATTCAAGATTGATTTTTGATACTTTTAATTATTAATGATATGACTTATAAATTTGATGAAGAGCTAAAATTTGACTAAGATCACATTGATAGGGGAGAAAAATTGCTTACCATCCTCCCATGTGTCAAAACTTTAATGCATAAATTTGGGGAGAGGATAATTACTAATATTAAGCATTTTGATACCATAACTTGCTAGCTTCATAATGCATGTATTATGGATCATATTTGATAACAATGCATATTTTTTTTTGATATTTTCAAAAAATAACATTAATTAATAAACTGGATATTGATATAAAGTTTGCTTATTAAGTGTCTTGAGATAATATTGGCTTATGACCAAACAACAAGCAGTATCATTCAAGTTTGCAAATAAATGACTTATGACCATATCTTAATTGGTATTATCAATTGGTGTCAAAGTATATAATCTATAATATTTATATCTTTTTGATACTTTGATACATATTCTATCATAAGTTCTTATTTTGTTGGCAATAGCTTATGATCAACGAGTGGTATCAAGATATACGCTAGTTAATATTTGACAATAATTGATACTTTGACATATATTTTCATGCATATTTTGACATAAGCTCTTATGATACTATAAATCTCATAAAAACATGGTTAATATATATAGTCGATATGTATGATCATATAAATAATAAGTATGGTTGACTTGCTCAAATTTATGGCCTATTATAGTTAATAAACATAATTAGTCATGCTCATAGGCTCATGATCGAGGGTGACTCTATGACGGTCGTTTCCTTGCTGCGAAAGAAGAATTGCTCTATGTGCCTTACTATTCCGATTATTAGGGATATTTGGTACATCCTGCAAGAGGTTGACTACTCTCAGATCCATCATATCTATAGAAAAGCTAATTCGACGGTGGACTGGGTGGCTGCTTCAGTGGCCCAGCATACTGGCTCATGGTTTTGGAAGCCGGGTGACTTCTGTCCCTCTCTCTCTTGCAGCAAATTTTGCACTCCGATCTATCTGGGCTGATTCGCACGAGACTTGTGTGATCGCCCGCATGTATCAAAACTAAAAAAATAAAAAAAATAAACATAATTAGTCAGTTCAAAATTATAACCACCATCATGATTGTTAAGTATGATTAGGCACATTTAAAGTTATGGCTTCTATCTTTGTTGATAAGTAACCAAACTAAAATTATGGTCAATAAACATGATGTATGTTGCTGCCAGACCACGTCTCAAGAACACCGGGTGAGTAAAGGGCTTCGCGAACCTCCGAGAGATGACAGCTGTCTTCTTTTCGTCGGAAACCTGCAGGAAAAGTCTCGGACCGGTGGTTCTGGTGGGGACCTTTTGATGCTCAAGTCAGTGTTTGGAGTATAGGGATTAAGATCAGAGAAGAGATCCCCCCCTCATTGTGAGTTGGGGGCTTTTTATACATGTTCGGGGGTCCCTCTTACTTTTTGCGGATAGCAGCTGAATCCAATCTTTTGTTAGGAACGGCTCCGCAGGTGAGTGCACAACTGCTAAATGGGTATCGTGAATATCAGCAACTGCATGCAGTATTTGGAACGGCCCGTGATCCTAACAGAACAGGTGAGCAATTTCTGGGGTGTTTTGAATTACCTTGCTCAATGTTCGGAGTTGGTTTCATGATTGAAACTATGAACCGAGGGCATGCGAGTCGAGACCGAAGTCGTAGCCGAGGCCGAGCTGAATCTGAGGCCGAAGCCGAGGCCAAGGCCGAAGCCGTAGCCGAGGCCGAGATAAATCCGAGGCTGAAGCCGTAGCCGAGGCGAAGCCAGGGCCGAGGCCGAGGCCAAGGCCAAAGCCGTAGCCGAGGCCAAGCCGAATCCAAGGCCGAGGCCGTAGTCAAGGCCGAGGCCGAGGCCGAAGCCGTAGCCGAGACCAGCTGAAATCATTACTTTGCTTAAAAATCGGCACAGGATGTTACCACACCGCCTGAAGGCATGATTAGTCACATCAATGTACAAAAATTATGCCTCCGTTATTCTAATAAGTATGATTGACCTATTTAAGGCACATCATATCATGGTCGCTAAGTGTTATTGGTCCATTAGAACTTATGACTCATATTATTGTCAATGGCATGAATGGTTGCTTTCAAATAATGGTCAATATTATAATAAACATTCTTTGCATGTGATGATTACGTGTAGCAGTCAAGATGGTTGATTGATCAATAACTTTTTATTATGATCAACATAGCATTTTCTTCATTTGAACTTGTGCTTATTTGGCTCAATAAAAATATCTATTTCTATTAAGCTATGGAAGGCAATGCTTACATCAAAATTTCATTTAGGTTGACATTGACTAAGATTCTTTAAACAAGTTATGATGATCACATGGAGGAGTTATGATTGGCCACTTATAATTCATATAAGAGTTCATGTAGATGTAGTTTACTACTAGAATTAAATTTCCAAAGGAAGATATCAAGACTTAGAAAAGTTGTTTACAAAAATAATTGTTCATAATGAAACTATGGACAACCATCACCAAAAGAAAGTTTTAACTAGAAATAACTCCTAATCTGCATGCTAAAAAGGAAAGATTCATTTGCTTCTCTCTTTAACACTTTTGAAACTTTACACCTCTACTTTTAGGCATCAATGCATTCTATCTGCCACATTCCAAACCCTAGGATAGATCCACATTATGACAACCAATCACACACAAGGCATGTAAAGCATCTAAAACACATATATTAACTAATCAAACTGGAATCCATGTCATAATTAATTCAAAAAAAAGAATCCAATGTTCCTACAACTAGATTTTTTTTAAAAAAAAGAACATCTAGCACAAAACTTTATTCAAATAAAATTCAATGAATTTCTAATGGAACTAGGAAGGTAATCTGATAGATGCTACATCTACATCTGTTCTCACTTTAATTCTTTAAATTTGAAAAAAATATAAAACATTTTATGAGCTCGCGCGAAACTAATCATGAATTAACAAAACAATTATAAGTGAATTATCTACGAATATAAGTCATTAGGGAACTGATATTCTATTGAATATATATAGACTTATATATATATATATATAGTGTTACAATCATTTGTAATTAATTCTATTAGCTATTTTCTCTGCCTCTTTTTTATTTTTTTATCAATTATTTAATAAATTTATATTCTTACTCGGCTATGAGAAGGAATTCCAACATATGAGATAATTTAAATTTATGCAAACAAATACAATACTTTATGAGAGAATTTATGAATATAACATTGTCAACATTGAGCTTGGCTCTCGGAGGAGTCGTTCTATTGGCACCCCAACGATTACTCTCCACACCCACACTTACATAAAATTAAAATACCTAAAATACCCTAAGATGTAATTACTTATCTACCCTTGCTTATTTCTATCTACACCCACATGATCAAAACCCCTGATAACATTTCAAACTTTTCTCCCAGGCACAGCCATCTCCCTTCCTCCTCCCTCTCTCAACGATTGTCTCTGAAATCAGGGTCTAGACAAGGTTTAAAGCTCTCATTTCAACAATGGAGAAGCAACTAGTAATCTGGGAAGGCGACGGTGACGATAAGGTTCGTTTTTAAAATCTGAATCGTCTTTTTTTTTTTTTCCCGGAACGCGTTCCGTTCGGCCTACCAGGGCCGAACGGAATAGTTTTGTTCGGCCAGGGCTGGCCGAACATAAACAATATGTTCGGCTTAACCTGGCCGAACAGATGCATTCTGTTCGGCTAGGTTATGCCGAACATATTGTTTATGTTCGGCCAGCCCTGGCCGAACAAAACTCTTCCGTTCGGCCAGTCTGGCCGAACAAATCTATTCCGTTCGGCCATACTTAGCCGAACGAAACCATTATGTTCCAAATATAAATTTAACATAATATTTTATCCTTGTAGGATGATGCGTCAACCGAATCAAGCAAAATTGGCTCAGATTGTGTTATGGATTACACAAATGAATTTACAACTTACGAAGTAAGATAATTTTGATTGCAATTGTTGCTGACTTGTTTTAATTGTATACTATACTTGCTAAATTATACTATTTATTGTGTAGATATTCAAGAGTAGAAAAGAATTGTGTAGTTGGTGTCGGGAAGCTGGGAGGAGGAATGGATTAGTTATTGTAATTAAAACATCTGATTCGGGAAGCAATGTTAGGAAACCAAGAATCAAGTTAGGTTGCGAAAGGAGCGGTAAGCACAAATGCACAAGCGGAAAGGAAAAGGAAAAGGGATCAAAGAAGAGGGCTAGTGGTACAAAGAAGTGTGGATGCCCATTTTTATTAAGAGGAAGGAAATTGGACACTGGGGATGATTGGATTTTGGAGGTTATTTGTGGAGTGCACAATCATCCGTCTGCGAAGCATTTCGAGGGACACTCATATGCTGGAAGATTATCTAGGGAGGAGACTTCATTGTTAGTGGATATGTCGAAAACTTTGGTTCGGCCAAAGGATATATTGTCCACATTGAAGCAAAGGGATGCCCACAATGTTACGACAATGAAGACGATCTACAATGCACGCCAGAGGTGTAAGGTTTTAGAGAAAGCAGGGAGATCACAGATGCAACATCTTCTTGGTCAATTAGCCGATGCTAAATATATTGAGTGGCATAGGAGTTGCGGTAGTACTGACGTGGTGCGTGACTTATTTTGGGCACACCCTGGATGTATAGATTTGTTACGTGCATTTCCTCGTGTATTGATTATGGATTGCACATACAAGACGAATAGATATCGTCTTCCTTTGTTAGAGATTGTGGGGGTGACATCAACTAATCTCACATTTTCTGTTGCTTTTGCATACATGGACTCTGAGCGGGAAAATAACTATACATGGGCATTAGATAGATTGCGCAGTGTCATGGATGCTGATGTTTTGCCTGAGGTGATAATCACAGATAGAGATTTGGCTCTATTGAATGCAATTAAGAGGGTATTTCCTACATCTTCACATATGTTATGTAGATGGCATATTAGTAGGAATGTTCTGGCTCAATGCAAAAGATTATTTGAAACAAAGGAGAATGGGATATGTTTATAATGAGTTGGAATATACTGGTCCTGTCAGCCACAGAAGATGACTATAATGTTCGTTCGTGCACGTGCACTTCAGACGAGATCCTGGAACACAGTCCGATGGTCGGACAACCGGATGGCTCCTACGACGTTGGCTCAGTACGTGATCCTCCCACTCCTCCCATAACTGATCCAAGAAGACATATGCAATACGGTACGATCCTGCTGTCGGTCCTCTACTGGCTCGCGCAGGGGCTAGTGGCGCGCGAGGGATCGTCTGTATCCGACCAAACTGTCGTAGAACCCTTTCAGGATGATAGGGTTCTACGACATCCATACACTTTAGGCATCCACTGAAGAATGCAATGTCTAGGAACGGACGATCAGCTCGCTGATGACGATGGGGATCCCAAATGACCTGCAACATATAAACAATACCCAGCTAGGTCATATATAGCAAATTAAAAAAACTTAAATATACAAGCGACACATCATGGTACATACCTGATCGGCCCTCAAAACGTCCAATGACTCACGAAGAACAACTAAATGGTCCATCGAGGTACGTGATGGAGTGCCAGGATGCCAACGCTGCACGCGGGGCCTCGCATCAGTATAATCAAGGGATGGATGAGGAGTGAGATCTGGAAAATGCTCATAAATCCAAGCCTGGAGCAGCGTCATGTATCCACTGATCTGTCTAACTGATGCCCTAGACGCAATCCCCAGCTGACGGTACAAGAAAGTCAAAGCAGCGGCACCCCAGGAATATGATCTCACTCTATCCAAATCCCTAAATAGAGCAAGATAAGCTATAGGCACCCTCGTTCCACTTTTATCAACAAAGAGTGTGCACCCTATCAAAAATAGCAAATACCCCCGCGCTGCACACTCTATCCTGTGATGACTATCTCTATCAGATACAGTGTGAAAATGACTCTTCAGCCACTCTAACCTAACAGACTGACCACGTACAGATAGAACCTCCTGACGCGCATCTGTATCTGACACACCCAATAGCTCAACAAGGATGTCCTCAGCTTCCCGATCGCTCATCCTCTCACATGACACTGAGGAACCCGTGACAGTAATCCCTAAGATGGCGGCTACATCGTCCAATGTAATAGTCATCTCGCCACAGGGTAGATGGAAGGTGTTCGTCTCGGGCTGCCATCTCTCTACAAAGCGGTGAACCGATAAGAGGAGTGCACTAGATCTATAAGGCCCGACTGCTCTATGATTGCCCTGAACTTCCTATTTGGTTGCCTTGATTCCCACCACTGCCATTCAGCTACCTTGGCAGCATGGTTCATGCACTTCAGTGGAGCCCGTTCCTGTAATATAAATGCCATTAATAATTTATATCACAGCATCGTAATGATACATTAAAGAAAGTAAAATGCAATAGCAATTAAATAATACCTGTTGCCTCCAGATCGAGGCTGCTATATGTGTCCTGAAACTACTCAGGACAGACTCATCCTCTGGACCTCCTGGACATGGCCCGACAGCTTCACCCTCAACGTCCATAGCGGGCATGTCCTCGTCTACGGCCTCAGCAGGGGGCGATGGTGCAGCAGGAACCTCGGCCTCAGCATGACCGGCACGACGTCTTCTGGCTGACGCCGTGGGTCTAAATCGCGAGGAACCAGCATCCATATCTGAAACTGAGTATCAGCATATACGTCAATCAAAATGCAATTCAAGTAGACAAGTTATATGATGAAACTGAACAAAATATTCAGATTTACATTTATGAATTATAAGACTAAATTGATCAAGAATGAGAAGCCAATAAGTGCAATTGCCAAGCCAATAAGTGCAATTGCCAAAATTCAGTAGTGTTATGTGCAAGTGGGTTAATAAGTTTACTGTTAACGATCTGGGAGCTCCCATGCCTCCCATGCCGGATAACCCGCCGGAGAGGGAGCACCGGGCGGGAATGCCGCCGGCTCTCACAAAAAAAAAAAAAAAAAAATTAATTGCTTAACGGGGAAGGGAGACGGCGGGCCGCCGGCTCCCTTCCTCGTTCTCATGCCGGGCCGCCGCCGGCATGGGAGCTCCCATGCCGGGACAACCCGCCGGAGAGGGAGCTCCCGGCGGGAATGCCGCCGGCACTCACAAAAACAAAAAAAAAAATTTTGCTTAACCGGAAGGGAGCCGGCGGCCCAAAAAAAAAAAAAAAAAAAATTGCTTAACGGGAAGGGAGCCGGCGGCCCGCCGGCTCCCTTCCTCGTTCTCATGCCGGGCCGCCGCCGGCATGGGAGCTCCCATGCCGGACAACCCGCTCCGCCGGCATGGGAGGTAAGTAAAAAAAAAAAAAAAAGGGACTTACCTCGCCTCGCCGGAGATCCGCCGGGAAGGAAGAGATGCTCCGCCGGGATTCGCCGGGAGGGTGGGAGGAGGAGCTCCGCCGGGAACAACGGTGGAGGGCGGGAGGGGGGGGGCGGCGCGGGTTGTGAGGGTGTGCTGAGTGATTTTGAGGGGTGAAAGGGTGTGAGGGTAATTTAGGGATTAAGAAAATATGGGTGGGTGTAGTGAGTAAACATGTGGGTGAACTTAGTAAATTTTTTTTTTTTTTAAATGCGGGTGCTGAGAGATTTTTTGTGGGCGCGAATAGAATTTCCCCTCTCGGAGCTACCATGCATTGGCCTCCAATGTTAAATGCCTTCGAAAGAGCAAATATTCCCCCATAGGCCATAGCATGGGATGTACGGCGCTGACCTATAGAAGAACTACACTCGGCTTGGCTCCCAGCCGAGCCCTAGTTAGATGATGGTGACTTGTGAGGTCCACATCAGGTGGAAAAAAAAAAAAGAAAAGAAAGTGCCGGCAGTGGAACGCAACCTAGGAGGCAAACGCTAACGGCATCGTTGCTTCCAAGCAAAAATTTAGGACTTATTGAAAAAATTAACGCAAGTCAATATGCTCTTCCAATTAGCAAATCAAAATTATATTATCTAAAAATTTAAATAAAAATTAATAAATAGTAAAATAAACTTAAATAGTTATAAATATATAATATTTTTTTATTAAATATGAGATTATTTTTTAGATGTTATAAATTTTTTTTTTTAATTTATAATGTGATGTTCTCGTGATATGCATGTTTCAAGCTATTCAAAACCTACTTTCCATCCGATGATGTAACGATGATTTAAGAACGATTTCACACTATGAAAAAAATTCTAGCACCATAAGAGTCCTTGGCATGTACGTACAAGGCCAATAAAAGCTTGAAAAGGGCAGCTGAGAAATGGGTATCACGTTACCACTTTTTTCCACGCTTAGCCAAGGGCACTCTTTCGTGGAACTTTCACTTGGGCAATAGTAATAGTTTTAATTAGAGGACATGCCAGCAAATCTTAAACCATATATAAGGGCCCCATACGAAGCTTGATACCGAATTACCTGCTACCACGTACGATTGATTTTAAGAGAGTGATTCGATCAATTTCCGGCCTATGGTCAGAAAAACAAAAGAAGATAAAATTGGATTTCAAGACAATGTTTATCTGAATTATTATTTATTGAATTGTTGACTTGTTGGCATGATTTATGGGATTGTTACCTGATATAGATAATGAACAAAATAGTTAAACTAAATAAATAAAAGGCAGCTTGGGCGGCCCAAGTCCTGGGCGGCCCCCAGTCTTGGGCGGCCTCCAGAGTCTAGACGGCCTCCGGTCCTAGGCGGCCCCTAGAGTCTGGACGGCCCCCAGTCCTCCCCCAGTCCTGGGCGGCCCCCAGTCTTGGGCGGCCTCCAGAGTCTAGCGGCCTCCGGTCCTAGGCGGCCCCTAGAGTCTGGACGGCCCCCAGTCCTGGGCGGCCCCCAGTCTTGGGCGGCCTCCAGAGTCTAGCGGCCTCCGGTCCTAGGCGGCCCCTAGAGTCTGGACGGCCCCCAGTCCTGGGCGGCCCCCAGTCGGCCCCTAGAGTCTGGACGGCCCCCAGTCCGGGCGGCCCCCACGGCCTAGAGTCTGGACGGCCCCCAGTCCCGGGCGGCCCCAGGCGGCCTCCAGAGTCTGGACGGCCCCCAGTCCTGGCGGCCCCCAGTCTTGGGCGGCCTCCAGAGTCTAGACGGCCTCCGGTCCTAGGCGGCCCCTAGAGTCTGGACGGCCCCCAGTCCTGGGCGGCCCCCAGTCTTGGGCGGCCTCCAGAGTCTAGACGGCCTCCGTCCTAGGCGGCCCCTAGAGTCTGGACGGCCCCCAGTCCTGGGCGGCCCCCAGTCTTGGGCGGCCTCCAGAGTCTAAACGGCCTCCGGCCTAGGCGGCCCCTAGAGTCTGGACGGCCCCCAGTCCTGGGCGGCCCCCAGTCTCTGGACGGCCCCCCGGTTTAAGAATAATCCCCATGTCAGAACCATTAAACGAGATAAACCGTCATATTCGGAACAGAAATCGAGAAATACTAAACATCATCACGCCTTAAATGGTTCGCATAAGACAAACACCAAAAGGAGACATTGAACCTCTATTTTAGAGCCAGATCCCTTTTCCCTCACTCTGACGTCTCCACTATCCCTGACATTCCCTTGGGATAATCAAGATCATCATGAAAAAGATGTCTTCATGAGCAAGTTTCTTAATATCCTTATTAAGTATTATCACCGAATGACCACGTAATGCAAGATGAACACTTATCCTACACGTGGATTTCCAAAATTAAAACAACAAAAGAAAATAATAATAATAACACGTACAAGAGAAAAAGGATAAAAGGGAGGAAGGAGAAGGGGAGGGGGCTGCTTCTTCCTTCTAAAAAGAGATCCTGAAAACCCTAAACAAAAAATCTGGTGATCCGGCATCAACAGATTGGCGCGCCAGGTAGGGGGCATCGTCGGAGCGGTGAGGCATACCTGTTCTACGATTCCACGAACATGAGTTCCAGATCTCTAAGAAGACCCCGTTGATTGGTCTGGGGGGCATCTTTCGCCTCCTAACCATGATTTCGCAGCCCTTAGCCCTTCTCAGCCGGCGAAACCAAGCTCTCCGGTTCTTTCCCCACCGTCACCGGTTCCGGCTATTCCTCAGGATCCATTATCGGTCCTCACCCAACAAGTTCAAACTCTCGTCGGGATAGTTCGACAGATGCAAGAGCATCACTCTCGAGGAGCCCACCTGCGGCCTGAGCCACCTCTATTACCTAGGTCAGCTACTCCTGTTAGCCGACAATCGGCTCGAAGAAGATCTCCTCCGGCAAAGCCTCTTCACTCTTATTCTCTTGGAAGGCGATGCTCTGAAGGCTCTGAGGATGGTTCACGTTCTGTCTCCTGTTCCCCTAGCAGCCCACCTGCTGGGCGACGACGGGGGAAGGAGCCATATGCGGATCATCGTCGGTGGCGCCGCCAGTCTCCTTCCAGTTCTCCTGAACCAACAGGAGGACGTATAGCTGACAGAATGCAAAAGCGTCTGGAAGAGCAAGATCGCAGGTTAGAGGAGCTCAGTCAAAGAATCAATAATCAGCCGGGGTCGGACTATGATACTCGCCCCCCTCTCACTCGACGGATTATGGAGGAACCCATTCCAAGGAGGTTCCGATTTCCTCAGCTGGACCCTTATGATGGCACCACCGATCCCCTAGATCATTTGGAGAGCTATAAGGCCATCATGCAAGTCCAGGGGGCGCCGGATGCTCTTTTATGTGTGGCCTTTCCGGCCACCCTTCGAAAGGCGGCCCGGGTCTGGTATTCTCGTCTGCCCTCACGCAGTATTGACTCTTTCCGGCAATTGGAGAGATCTTTTCTGGCTCATTTCGACGCTTGTCGAAAAATTCCGCGAGTAGCAGACAGTTTATTCTCCGTGCAGCAGCAGGGGAGAATCTTTAAAAGATTTTATAACCCGCTTCAAAGTAGCGGCCCTAGAAGTCTATCATCTTGAAGATGCTATAGCCACTTTGGCTCTAAAACGGGGGCTCCGACCCTCTCGTTTTACTTACTCTTTAGACAAAAGACCTCCTTCTTCTTATGCTGATCTCCTAAGTCGAGCGCAGAAGTACATCCGCGCCGACGAAGCTGACTCATCCAGGAGAGGTACACAAGGAAGAACTAGCAAGAGATCTACTCGACCGGAGTTGGACGAACCTCCTTCCAAGAAGCCAGAACCTTTGCGCCGACCAACTGATCGCCGCAAGAATCAAGCTCCCAGGGAGGACCATCTTACACCCCTCTTAGCACCTCGAACTCATATCCTTATGGAAATCGAAAACGAGCCCTATTTACGGCGTCCGCCTCCATTGAAGAAGGGCACTGCCCGCGATAGAAGCCGCTATTGCCGTTTCCATAGGGATTATGGCCATGACACTGAAGAATGTCGGAACTTGAAGCAGGCCATTGAAGAGCTAATTCAGAAAGGATACCTTGGGCAATACATCCAGAAGAAAGAAGCTCCTCCTGTACCAGCTTTGATGGGGCCTCCTCCCGTTCAGGCCAGCATCGATAATCCCCCAACGGAGAGGATGGTAGGTATGATTTCTCGCGGAGAAGTTTCATCTTCTAAGAGATTGAGAGGGGGTGAGGGGTTAGATGATGTAATCCCTTCTGGGGGAGATATAGCGGGCAATAATATTGTAAAAGATGATAGCGTCGTCGTCTCAATGACGATTGCTAGGCATCCTGTAAAAAGAATCTTAATCGATAGTGGGAGCTCCGCTAATGTACTTACTTATGATGCATTTCTTCGGATGAATCTTTCTCTGGATTCTCTTCGGCCCGTAGCCGCTCCTCTAGTTGGCTTCACCGGAGATTCCATCCGAGTGGAGGGCGAGGTTACGTTGCCAGCTACAGCGGGATCGCCGCCGTGTCAAAGCACGGTCATGCTGGATTTTCTGGTGGTTCGGGTCCCTCTGGCTTACAACGCCATTCTCGGCCGCCCGGGCTTGAACATGTTAGATGCAGTCATATCTACTAAACGCTTATTGGTGCAGTTCCCCGCCAAGCAAGGAATCGGTGTAATGCACGGAGAGGTGAATTCGGTCAGACCCTGCTATCATCTAGCTCCTAGTCCTCAAATGGCCAACATTCCTCCAGTCGCCGAGTCGTTTGACCCCAGAGAAGTTGAGCGGAGAGGAGAACCGGCGGAACTTCTAATACCTTATCCCCTGGGGGATGATCACACTAAGATCGTGCATATTGGTGAACTCCTCTCCCCTGAGGTCCGGGACCAGCTCCTAGCTTTCTTATCAATGAATGCAGATGTCTTCGCTTGGAAGGTAACGGATATGATCGGGATCCCTCCAGAGGTGATTACTCATCAGCTCAATATTAACCCGAACTGCCGTCCTGTTCGCCAGAAGAAACGAAGCTTTGCTCCTGAGCGGCAGAGGGCTATTGACGAAGAGGTGGACAAATTGCTTATGGCCGGTCATATCCGAGAAGCCCGATATCCCGATTGGTTGGCCAATGTAGTTATGGTCCGGAAAGCCAGCGGAGGATGGAGAATATGCATTGATTACACTGATCTGAACAAAGCTTGTCCTAAAGACAGTTTTCCGCTGCCCCGGATCGACCAGTTAGTAGATTCAACTGCTGGCTATGAACTTCTTAGCTTCATGGATGCTTTCTCAGGGTACAATCAGATAAAATTAGACCTCTCAGATGAAGAGCATACTTCTTTCATCACCGAGAAAGGTATTTATTGTTACAAGGTAATGCCCTTCGGGTTGAAGAATGCAGGAGCTACATATCAGAGGCTGATGAACAAAGTCTTCAAGGATCAGCTCGGCCGCAACATGGAGGTATATGTAGATGATATGCTGACAAAAGCACCCACATCACTGACCATGTCGCTGATTTGCGGGAAACTTTCCACAACCTCCGGCTCCATAGAATAAAACTCAACCCACGCAAATGTGCATTTGGAGTCACTGCAGGAAAATTCTTGGGTTTCTTAGTCACACGGCGAGGGATTGAGGCAAATCCAGAGAAAATTCAAGCCATCCTCAATATGAGACGGCCTATGTGTAAGAAAGAAGTACAACAACTCACTGGAAAGATAGCAGCGTTAAGCCGATTCTTATCCAGATCAGCCGAGAGATGTTTACCTTTCTTTAAAGTCTTACGTAAGGCAGATGGCTTCGAGTGGACAGAAGACTGTCAACAAGCTTTTGAAGAGCTTAAGGAGTTCTTGTCCACACCTCCCCTGTTATCCAAACCGGAGCAAGGGGAAAGCTCTTTCTATATCTTGCGGCTTCTTCGGAGGCCGTTAGTTCTGTCCTGGTGCGTATCGGCGATCACGCCGTTCAACGACCTATATATTATACCAGCAAGGTGCTTCACGGTGCAGAAGAAAGGTATTCCAAAACGGAGAAGGTCATCTTCGCTTTATTTGTTTCTGCTCGCCGACTCAGACCCTACTTCCAAGCCCATCCCATAGTCGTTCTCACTGATCAACCTCTCAGAGCTATTTTATCACGACCAGACACTTCTGGCCGATTAGCCAAATGGGCGATCAAGTTAGCAGAATTCGACTTATCATTTCAACCTAGAGCATCTTTGAAATCTCAGGTTTTGGCTGATTTTCTAGTAGAATGCACCTGGTCTGAACAGCCTCAAGAAGAACTTCCCCGAATTCTGTCAGATAATGAGAAGACGGATCATGAAGCATGGGTCCTCCATGTTGATGGAGCCTCTAATTCACAAGGTAGCGGAGCTGGGCTCATTCTCGCTAGCCCGGAGGGCACGGTACTAGAATATGCTCTTCGTTTCCTCTTTGAAGCCACCAATAATCAAGCTGAATATGAGGCTTTGCTGACCGGAATCAAACTAGCACATGGAATGGGAATCAGAAGTCTTCGGGTCTTCACCGACTCACAGCCCAAGTATCAGGAGAGTATGAGGCTCGTGACCCTATCATGTTTCAATATCTGAATAAAGTTAGATCATTAATTCCCTTATTGGATCACTTTGCTATTAGTTATATACCCAGAGGTGAAAATGCTAGGGCCGACATGTTAGCCCGACTAGCTACCTCGATGGATAGTGCCATGGGTAAGACCTACATCGAGTATCTGGAGACACCTAGCATCGAAGCTACTGAAGAAGCTCTGCCCATTATCCAAAAGAAGCCTGGATGGAATCTTATATCCGGTATCTAAAAGACGGCGTTCTTCCAGTTGATCGTGAAGAAGCTAAGCTGCTTAAACGGAGGGCTTCCAAATTTGTGCTACTAGAAGGCCAACTTTATAAAAAATCCTTCTCTCAGCCCCTCCTCAAATGTGTTAGTTCGGTAGATGCAGATTATGTCCTTAGGGAAATTCATGAAGGCATCTGTGGGAATCATTCTGGAGGGCGATCTTTAGCACGCAAGGCTCTCCGACAAGGATACTACTGGCTCACCATGCAAGAGGATGCACAGAATTAGTAAAAAGATGTGATTCATGCCAACGGTACGCCAACATTCAACGGCAACCGTCTTCTCAGCTGAATTCTCTTTCTTCTCCCTGGCCCTTCGCTCAGTGGGGTATGGATATCCTCGGCCCTTTCCCCCCTGCGACAGGACAGCGCAAATTTCTACTAGTGGCCATTGATTATTTTACTAAATGGGTCGAAGCTGAAGCACTTGCCAAAATCACTGAGGCCAAGGTCAAAACCTTTTTCTGGAAAGCCATTATTTGTCGATACGGCATTCCGCACACCCTTATCACTGACAATGGCCGACAGTTTGACAACAACGCCTTTCGGACTTTCTGTACTGATCTCGGTATCGTGCAACGATTCACCTCCGTCGGCCATCCACAATCTAATGGAGAAGCTGAAGTTACAAATCGCATGATATTGCGGGGGTTAAGGACCAGATTAGATACGTCCAAAGGAAGGTGGGTAGAAGAGCTCCCGAATGTACTTTGGGCGTATCACACAACTCCCAGAACACCGACGGGAGAGACACCCTTCAATTTGGTCTTTGGTTCCGAAGCTGTTATTCCCGTGGAAATTGGCCTACCAAGTAGCCGAGTGGAAACTTACAACGAAGCGGACAACCTTCCTAATCTGAGGGCCAATCTTGACCTCATCGACGAAGCAAGAGATCGGGCTCGAATTAAAATGGCGGCATACCAGCAACAAGTGGCGAGGTACTATAATTCCCGCGTCCGCTCGAAGAGTTTCCGTCAAGGAGATTTAGTTCTGAGAAAAGCTTCGGTATCCAAACCAGCGGAAGGGGGCAAATTGTCTCCAAACTGGGAAGGGCCCTATCGGGTAGGAGAAGTCCTTCACCGTGGAGCCTACCGGCTTGAAGACTTAAGCGGACAGCTAATCCCTCGAACATGGAATGCAGACAACCTCCGGCCGTATTACCAGTAATGTAATGGTGTTATTCAAATATTAGATGTTCCTATGCATTTGAATGCGAATTTTCAGATAATTCTTTGACGGCCCTACGGTCCAAAGGACACCCCCAGGCCGGTGTAACTCACCCCTGAGGAGGTTCAAGTCCTGACTCAAGCGGCCTCGAACTGAGATGGGCGGCTCGACGGCCCTACGGTCCAAAGGACACCCCCAGGCCGGTGTAACTCACCCCTGAGGAGGTTCAAGTCCTCGACTCAAGCGGCCTCGAACTGAGATGGGCGGCTCGACGGCCCTACGGTCCAAAGGACACCCCCAGGCCGGTGTAACTCACCCCTGAGGAGGTTCAAGTCCTCGACTCAAGCGGCCTCGAACTGAGATGGGCGGCTCGACGGCCCTACGGTCCAAAGGACACCCCCAGGCCGGTGTAACTCACCCCTGAGGAGGTTCAAGTCCTCGACTCAAGCGGCCTCGAACTGAGATGGGCGGCTCGACGGCCCTACGGTCCAAAGGACACCCCCAGGCCGGTGTAACTCACCCCTGAGGAGGTTCAAGTCCTCGACTCAAGCGGCCTCGAACTGAGAGGGACGGCCCCCAGTCTGGGCAGCCCCTAGAGTCTGGACGGCTCGATGGCCCTATGGTCCAAGTTTAACTCATTCCTAAGAAAATATAAATCCTTGATTAGGATAGCTTTGAGTTGTACCTCGAGGATAATTAAGTACCGGCGAGCCATCTAAACCGAGTAGCACCGTTGTCCTAATCCGCAAATAGGAATCAAGAATTAAGCAGAGGAAATATTAATCAATAAAGGATAACATTCATTCGTTTAAGGTTAATCTGCTGCGAAACCTTGCGAAATCTTGCCAGCAGATAGATTTTCACAACAAAAAGGTCCTTAAATGGGACCGAGTCTAAAATTAAAATCAAAATAAAGCTCAACACCCTTGATCAGTTCTTTGAATGCCCTTCCTCTGCATCAGGATTGACAGCCGGCTCCTCGGCAAGAGGCTTTTCTACAGCGAGAGCCTTAGTCGCCACTGCTCCACTCACCACGTCTTCGACCTCCATATCGGAAACTCCTTCGTCATCCACGGGTCGAAAACGTTCGAGGTCCTTTAAGTTGAACTCTCGGGCCAATATCCGCTTGCATTTCTCAAAGCCTTCAACGAAAGCATCTAGGGCAGCTTCCTGGAACTCCGCTTCAAAATCCGGGAGCCCTTGTATTCCTTGATAGCGTCCCCGGCTTTAGCTTCAGCTATGGCCACTTTTTCCTGAGCTTTGGCCTCGGCCGCAGCTATCTTTTCCCGAGCTTCGGTCTCGATTGTAGCCATTTTCTTCTGAGCCTCCACCATTGCTGCTGCAGCTTTGTCGAGAGCATTTTTGGTGTCCTTCTCGGCTAAAACCAGTTTCTCCATGGCATCACGAGCGGTGGCCTCCGCGCTATCTGCCCGATTCTCCGTGTGTTCCAGCCTGAGGGAAGTTTCTTTAACTTTTCTTCCGGCAGCAACCTTGCCCGGACCTCACACAGCTGGGCATCCAAACTCTGCAGTTCCTTTTCTGCCCTCCCTCTCCACGTCCGATAATCTTCCCGCATGACCCGAAGGTCATGCAATGCCTTTGATTCTCGGGCCCTTGTGTCCACCAACTCTTTATCTAGGCTAGCATTCCGAGACTTGGCCCTATCTAAATCTTCGCGTAGCACGAAGAGACCATTAGCGTCTGCAAAACGCACTCAGTTAGTGTTCAAGTTTAATGATCAGAAAGGGAACACAAATCGGACTTTACCTGCAATGCAGCGGTGAACATAGTGTCGAATGCCTCTGCCTGTGTTGCCTTCCTCAGTTTGTCTTGAAATCTGGGCAAGATCGCGAGTTTAAGGATTGTCTCTGATAGACAGCTCTTGTATCCAACATTCTCGCTAGGTGGTTGGGGAGCTGGGGGCGGAGTCCTTAAAGTACCTGATAAGGCGGGAACAGGAACATCCACTTCCGTCAATGAGGGACCTGGCAAGTCAGCTTTAGCTGCTTCTACGTCCCTTGTAGATTCCCCAACGCTCTGGGCGGGAGATGGAATGGTCTCTGGAGACTCCCTCTCAACGGGGTCTCCTATAGGGACCCCCGTCGGAGGACTCATTTCCCCTTCACTATCTTCTACTAAGGTCGCCTCAGGGATAACCGCTGGAGGTTGGACCTGACTGCCTGATCCTAATTGACGGGATCTTTTAGGTTCGCCCCCCGCTGGCGCATCACGCTCATTTCTCTCCCTCTTTCGAAGCTGTGATACCAAGAAATCTCGAGAGAACTTCATTGCTACAAAATGACGAACATAGGGTTAGCTAAAAAAGGAAAAAGAAAAAGGAAAAGATAAATTCTTCGAAGCTCACCGGGCGCTGCAGCCAGCGACACCGGCACGAACGCGGCCTCCCGGAGATTATCCTCCGATAACAACTCCCTACTAGGGGGAATAATTGTAGAAATTAAAGTATTGAATAATTCGCGGTCTCTTTCTTCAATATTCGCGTTCTGGTTTGAGCTAGTATCTGGAATACCCCAATCCACATCTAACCCCTCCAAATGCGCATAAAAAAACCTAGACTTCCACCCTTTGATCTTAGATGGGAGGTTGAGTTTAAGAACCCTTTTAGGTCTTGAGGCAAAACTCCACCACCCATCCCTAACTGGGTTTCGGATTCTATACAAGGACCTAAACAAGGAAAGTCTAGCAGAGGCTCCATGAAAAGAGCAGAGAACTAAAAATGAAAATACGATACGGATGGAATTGGGAGTGAGCTGTGCCGGGATAAGGTGGTATCGGTTTAACAAATTTATAAAAAAAGAGTGAAGCGGCAGTCGTAGACCACTCTTAAAAAACTCTTCGTATAGAGCGATCTTACCTGGTTGCCCTCGAGTAACCCTATCCTCTGGAAGAGGGACAGAAAGCTGAATGTCATTAGGAACTCCAAATTGAACCCTAAGATTTCTAAGGTCCTGCGAAGACATGACGGAAGCAACGTCCGCCGGTCCAGCCAGTTTAGAGACAACCGTAGGAGGCTCCACCTCATAACTGGCGGACGAGCGAGGAACCCTAAGAGACTGAGGTAATGACCTAGGTACGGGTTGAGTGGATTGGGCAGCGGGTTGGTCCCCGTGGATGATTACCCCTCCCAAGGCCTCTCGACGTGCTCGGAGAATCTCCTCTCGGGAGGGCTCTTTCATGGGACCCTTACCTTTTCTGTCTACGGAAGGATCCATAAAGAAAAAGGAAGAGGAAGAAGAGAAAGCCAACTAACCTGGGTTTGAGAAGATAAAAAAACGGAGGAAGATACAAACAGAGGAAGATACGCGAAATCGAAAACTAAAGGAAAGGGATGATCTTTTTAATATATATATGGATGCCAGACATGACGTTTCGGGCACCGCAAGGACACATGATGGTCCGTCAGTATAGCCGGACAAGTGAAAAGACGCCATCCTCTTAGAGATGCACGCCTCCCCTCTTTTTCCCTTTTTTGAAGTATCATTTATCACGCGTACTAAACTTTCGAAATTCAAATTTTTCCGCCCTTCTCCCTTGCATGTGCGTGCCACACACGTATACAAGGAAGATGGGCGAGGGGGCATATGATATAGATAATGAACAAAATAGTTAAACTAAATAAATAAAAGGCAGCTTGGGCGGCCCAAGTCCTGGGCGGCCCCCAGTCTTGGGCGGCCTCCAGAGTCTAGACGGCCTCCGGTCCTAGGCGGCCCCTAGAGTCTGGACGGCCCCCAGTCCTGGGCGGCCCAAAGGCAGCTTGGGGGGCCCAAGTCCTGGGCGGCCCCCAGTCTTGGGCGGCCTCCAGAGTCTAGACGGCCTCCGGTCCTAGGCGGCCCCTAGAGTCTGGACGGCCCCCAGTCCTGGGCGGCCCCCAGTCTTGGGCGGCCTCCAGAGTCTAGCCGGCCTCCGGTCCTAGGCGGCCCCTAGAGTCTGGACGGCCCCCAGTCCTGGGCGGCCCCCAGTCTTAGGCAGCCCCTAGAGTCTGGACGGCCCCCAGTCCCGGGCGGCCCCCAGTCTTGGGCGGCCTCCAGAGTCTAGACGGCCTCTGGTCCTAGGCGGCCCCTAGAGTCTGGACGGCCCCCAGTCCCGGGCGGCCCCCAGCCTTGGGCGGCCTCCAGAGTCTGGACGGCCCCCAGTCCTGGACGGCCCCCAGTCTTGGGCGGCCTCCAGAGTCTAGACGGCCTCCGGTCCTAGGCGGCCCCTAGAGTCTGGACGGCCCCCAGTCCTGGGCGGCCCCCAGTCTTAGGCGGCCTCCAGAGTCTAGACGGCCTCCGATCCTAGGCGGCCCCTAGAGTCTGGACGGCCCCCAGTCCTGGGCGGCCCCCAGTCTTAGGCGGCCTCCAGAGTCTAAACGGCCTCCGGCCCTAGGCGGCCCCTAGAGTCTGGACGGCCCCCAGTCCTGGGCGGCCCCCCAGTCTCTGGACGGCCCCCCAGTTTAAGAATAATCCCCATTTAGAACCATTAAACGAGATAAACCGTCATATTCGGAACACAAATCGAGAAATACTAAACATCATCACGCCTTAAATGGTTCGCATAAGACAACACCAAAAGGAGACATTGAACCTCTATTTTAGAGCCAGATCCCTTTTCCCTCACTCTGACGTCTCCACTATCCCTGACATTCCCTTGGGATAATCAAGATCATCATGACAAAGATGTCTTCATGAGCAAGTTTCTTAATATCCTTATTAAGTATTATCACCGAATGACCACGTAATATGAACACTTATCCTACACGTGGATTTTCAAAATTAAAATAGCAAAAGAAAATAATAATAATAACACGTACAAGAGAAAAAGGATAAAAGGAAGGAAGGAGAAGGGGAGGGTGGCTGCTTCTTCCTTCTAAAAAGGAGATCCTGAGAACCCTAAACAAAAAATCTGGTGATCCGGCATCAACATTACCCTTTTTTTTTTTGTAAATCATCAAAAATGTTTACTGGATCTACTTTGGTTGGTTTTATAATATCGTAAATTTATTCTTATATTGGATAAAAAAAAATGTTATATGCTTATAACATAAATTTATTTATTATCCATTAACTTTCATTCAAATTTTAGATCATATAATTTTTGACTTTATTAGATGATATCAAGAACAGCCACATGATTGGCATTCTTTTACAAAAGAAAAGGCTAAACTAGATAGAGATGAAACAGAGAGAAAGGGTGTGGTAAGAAGGGTTTACATCTCATGTTTTCTTTAACATGGAAAACATTCACTTATATTCTCCCTCTTATATTATAATTAGATCAAACAAAAAAAGGATTTTGTCTTTTTGATTTTGTTTTTCTAAAAGAGTTCCTTTCTTTTATCTGAAATAGGAGAAGAACAAATTAAAATAGAATGTTTATATATAAAGGGTTCAAAATTGACCAATGATTGCCACAATCGTCTTTCAGTAAATTTGGCGCTCTTACTATGAAAAAAGATGGGTTTGAGCTTGAGTTGATTGTAAATTAAGTTGGGCTTAAGTTAAGTCTAACTGGCTAGCATTTTGGTTGCTCACACCTTATACCAAGTTTTAGGAAATGCAAATATTAGCTTTGAATAATTGATTGATCTTGAAAACGATGGCATATGTAAGTATCTAACAAAATGGTTCATATTGCATTATGGTCTGCTTGATTTTTTTCCTAAAATATATAAGTACCAACAAAATGTGAGCTTATTTATTACCTCACTCAAACAATCATACTGCTTTTTCACCTTTTACAAATTCTTACGTTAGTATTTTCATTAAAGATAATTATTTTATCTTAATATAGATAAATGATCTAGCATTAAATGAGATTTAGTTTTTCAATAATTTATCCTAAAAAATGGTTCATTTTCACAGTGCGATTTATCCTAAAAAATGAGATTTAGTTTTTCAATAATTTATCCTAAAAAATGGTTCATTATCTTAATAATTAATCAAATTCTAGATGATCAAATAGTAATATGGCATATAATAAATTACATATTATATATCACTAAATGAATTATTAAATTATATTTTTATTAAGATACAACATAGGAAATAGGAGAATTATACCATACTTTTCCAACAATTATAAAATACCACTACCATAAGCTAGTTTATACAGTAGATATACAAAAATCTCGAAATAATATGTTAGTTATGTTATTTCCATGGGGGGATAAGCAATCACATTGGATAAAGTCCATAATTATAAATGGATTAAAAGTGCAATTGGGTTAAAATAGTTGTCAATTGAGAAACTTGGAAGAGCACGTGTCTACGTAGGATTATTTATATTATGTTGGTTTTCAATTTTGTAGCTCAGCCCTAATATTACTCCTAATGATCAAGCTTCTCTCAACTCCTCTTTTCTTTGTCTTTTTTTACATACCTTTGCCTCTTCTCCTTCTTTATCCTTGCATATGTTCTACTTTACTCTCCTCCCTCCTTCCTTCTCTAGATATTACATTATTGTTGTAAAGGTTGGAGGAAGAAACATCAACTATGAGGCTTTGTCGCTAAGAAGAGAGAGAAGAAGAAATACAACTACAAATGGTTGGGTTATTTTATAGCTCAATCCAGTCCTAACTTGATTAGATTTGATTCTATCCATATTTGAAGACTCATAGGATGAGTTGGATTCAATTTTTTTTTTAAATTTTAAGTTGAATCTAAGTCTTATATTTTTAATATGACTTGACCTAATTTACCTTATATATTATTAGAGCCCAATTTGGATCAATAAAAAAAGAGTTAGACCTAACCCAACCCAATCTAACCTAATCTAGTCTTGAATAATACAAATCTCCTTCTCCTTCACTCTAATTATTTTTACCAATTTATTGAATGATCTCTCATTTAAACTTTTCATCTTAATAACTACATTGCTTCTTATTTATTTTTACTTAATTATATTTAAAAATTCATATTCTATTATCTATTTTGGTGGATTCTTCTTTTTAATGCCCTTAAATATATTATATATTGTGAGATAATAGTTTGCAAAATTAGGAATGATTAGTCACTACTGATGATATTAAAAGTTTTTCAACAAAAATTAAGTTTAAGTTAGTTAATTATTTTTATTTAATTTTTTTAGTGATTCTATAAATAATTTTTAATTGTTAGTTTTAACTATAAAATAATAACCAGAAGCATGGCTCAAATGCAAACTCAACCCAACTCATGGTCTGAATATAAAATTGGATCGAGTTGTGGACAAGGATGCCGGAATCCAATTCAACTAGTTAGCAGTCCTAAGGATAGAAAGTTGTTGGAACCTCCTCCATTTCCTCCATCATACTCCTCACTGAATAAAAATCATAGCCATGGAGTACTGGAATTTTAATCACAATGTTCTGTAGGGTGCTTGCTTTTCTATTGATTAATCATTATCTTTCGAATAATTCCATGAATGCAGTTTTCAGTTGTTTTCCTAATCTTTGCTTGCAAGGACATTCTAATGCAACAATCTTTATATGTGTAGTTGTTTATAGTTTTTTTGCGAGATAGTTTTAACTATAATATGATATCAATCAATTTTAAAGCCAAGTGAATCAGCTCCAAAGTGATGCATTCCAAAGTCAAGGAGCTTTAGATTGATCAATCAATTTCAATTTGTAATTGTCGTTTCTACTCCATCATAGGTTCATGAAGTCTATACTATGCATAAGCTGAGGATTTCTATCTTCTATCAATTCTTAATTCAAAAATTAACTACTACTAATAGTTTAGTTGGAATTCTTAATTCATATTAAAGTCACATGGGATCCAGATTTGGTAATTGAGAAAAAAAAAAAAAAAAAACAAGCAAGGTTACAATCTCTAGCACATGTTTACTGTATGTTGCTATTAGCCACATGGACTATTAAGTTCTTAGATCTAATGTGTAAAATGCTAGAGATCAAATTTCAAGTTGCTGATACTTCTTATTTGTGCTGGTAAAATGATGTTGTTCTTTTAAAAATTTGATGTGGTGACAAATTGCCTGTTGCACCTTTGTACTAGAATTGCATTCCAGGACTAATGGGATGAATTCTCATGACATATGTTTGCACGTTAAAATTGTTTTGGATTGTATGCTTTGATCTCTATCACATTGCAACTACGTAAAACATGCATCATATAAAATTTGAAGGAGCTAAAATTAAGGAAACCTCTTTGTGCATCGCGCACGATGCAGGATATGCGTATCGCGTACGATGATTAGCCATGCGCACGTGTAACCACATGTATCAAAGGATATTTTTATCTTTTTCAGCACCACATGCGTAGCTACAAATGCGCATGCACACATTCCTATACCACGGTGCAGAAAGAGATTTTTTAAAATTAGTTGCACAAATCACAATAAGTAAGCACTTAAGCCCAAACTTTTATGACATCTAATAGAAGATATTAGTATGGTTTACATTATTTTTGATATATATACCAAAGATTGGTATTAGGATCTAGCATATTGTATGCGTATTGGGTGAAAATTTAGTACTTGTATCATTAGACTAACTCATTTCATGTTTCTTAGATGTCCTAAATGAAAAGTAATTTTTGAGATATTATTTCTACCTTAGGAAAAAAATTATGACAGCAAATCTTCCTCCAACATTTTCATCGATTCTGATTGGTATTTATACATTTCTAATGGCAACAAATATCATCATAGATATACTAATTTTTTCTCAAATATTGCCAATGGAAATTGGCGGCCATTGGAAAAAATTATGCTTTTTCCAAGGGAAAAATTCTACCCTCGAAGAAAGCCTAATTTTTTCCAACTAACTCTAATCAATCCTTGAAAAACTCTATTTTTTTGATGATTTATTTTTACGCTTAAAAAATATTATGATGCCAAAACGTTCCACCAATTATGATGAATTTTTTAATATATATTTCTAAGGGCAATAGATATTGCCATAGTTATACCAACATTTTCATAGATATTTTTTAGGGCAAATATACTCCATCAAAAAGATTATACTTTTTTTAGGGCCAAATAGGCTGTCCTTGGAAATAAGTATACATTTTTTAAGGGCAATTATCTATCCTCGAAAAAAAAATTTATTTTTTCTAATGGCTATTTGTTACTATTGAAAAAACTTTTTTCCAAAAATTTATTTTACTGTTGGAAAATATTATAGTGACAAATTTTCTAGCAAAATTTACACTAATTTTGACCTTTTTAACTATTTTCAATAATGACTGATATCATGGCTTATTTCCGATGATAGGTTTTATCATCAGAAAAAAAAAGTGCTTTTTTTTTTGGGACGATTTTCTGCTATCCTCAAAAATATTTTACCACTAGTGATCACTTTTATTATTATAGTGTTTTAGCCTTAATTATTAAATGAATTGTTTTATTCCATCACTAAATTTGCTTACCATGTGTTCATTTGTCCTTTGTTTCTTTTGTTACCTTTGGAGCCATTTTCTTAGCCATCCTTTTTATATAAAACCAATTTTTTCATTCATATTCTATTTTTATTTTTTTAATATTTTATCCTTCAAACTTTTATTTATTCCTCTTCTTTTGAATTTTTCATCTAATCCTCATGTTATTATATTCATCTGGACCAATTCTGCGGCTGACTGATAGCGATGATTCTTAATCAAATATTATATTCTGATCTATCTGAGCTGACTTGCATTAAGTATGTGATCGTCTGTTTGTATATATATATATATATATATATATATATATATTCATCAGATTAGAGACAAAGACATATACACAAACAAATATACCAAAAAAAAAAAAAAATCCATCCATGTGCGGCTATATAATGAATAAGTAGGTATAAAAGAATGTGGTAGATTATGATCTGGTCATAGCTAGGCCAAAGTGAGAACACAGGAAAAGCAATGGTTGAAAATGAGTTAGTCCACCCCACGTGCGGTTGGGCTTTATTGGTGGAGGCGTACGTCTTCTTTCCGGTCCCCAAACCGCGCGCAAGCCTGTCGGCAGCTGCTGCGATGGATGGATGGATGGAAGGAAACTCATGATGATAACGACACGAACAAACCACCAATCTTCAATTCTTGAGCGCACGCCAGCGCTGCTGCTCACTTCCAAGAAACGAACAGAAGAAAAAACTCTTCTTGTATTCTATTCTCCCCATCGTGCTTGTTTCCCTTTTTTTTCTTTTTTTTTTTTATAAAAGCTAGCGTTCCCACTGACCTTTTTTAATTCCTTCCTTTGGAACTCAAGCAAATTATAAACCTCGTGGGAGGAAAAGTCTTTCAAAGACGCAACCAATGACCGTATTCGATGCACGAGTTAAACTGTACATAAAGTCGTTTCCCCTTGCCCAATTGATCGAAATATCGACGGGCCACAAAGTGTGGGAAGTCGTTGCCGTCGTTTTTGTGCCACGGTCCGCGAAGCAGGCATGGAAGAAGGGGGGAGGAAATGGAAGAAGAGAGGAAATACACGACAAAATACCGACAAGCTGGTGAGCTGATGGTAACGATAACGATAAAATATATATCTACACAGTTGTCGGGTTTAAAAATAAATAATAATAATAAAATTTGTATGAATTTAATAATAAAAAATGATCAAATTTTAAACTCTTTTTTTTTTCCCTTAAAATCACACGTATCTTAAAGTGAAAAGTTAAAAAAAAAAATTGAATTCAAACTTAACTAGATTCAAATGCAGTTAAATTTACATGAACACGCGTGCATCAGCGTGCGCGCGTGCGCGCGCGCGCGCGCGCACACACACACATATATATATATATATATATATATATATAAGTTAAGATTTAATCATCTTTTTCATTCTTGATTTATACAAATCTCAAAGTCATCTTATCTTTTTTATTTTTTTATCTTTAAAATTTAATAAAAATATAAAAAAATGATGACATTTGTATGAATTTAATAATAAAAAAATGATCAAATTCTAAACACTTTTTTTCCTTAAAATCACACATATCTTAAAGTGAAAAGTAAAAAAAAAAAAAAAAATTCAAACTTAACTAGATTCAAATGTAATTAAATTTACACATGCATGCATTAACACACACACACACACATATTTTTCATTCTTAATTTATACAAATCTCAAAGTTATCTCACCTTTTTTTTATTTTTTTTTCATCTTTAAAATTTAATAAATTATATGAATCCAAGGATCAAGAAGATAATAGGATTAGGCTTGTCTACATTGAAATGCAAACGAATATATGTATATATATTTAAATTTACATTTAGTTGTCTTCTTTATTTTTAAAATCATATAGTTTATGAATTTTAAAATAAAAAGAATGAAAAAATATGATGGCTTTAAAATTCATATAGATCTAAAAAGTAGAAAGATAATCAAATTCTAAATTAGATTATATTTTGATGTGGTCAAGCATGATCATACACAAACATACATGGTGTTGTTTTCTTTTTAACACTCTATGTGCGGGAAGAGAGAGAGAGAGAGAGAGAGAGAGAGAGAGAGAGGTTTAGGTTCAAAAGAGAACCTGGTCGGTCCTGGTTCTAATTTTAGGAGCCTATTGCATTAATTTGGATTACATCAATCTGCAACCTAACTGTACTAATCCATCCTTAATGAAATGGGGATGAAGAATTTTTTTTTTCCTATAAAGATTTTTTTTTCTCATCAATCTGAATTTTAACCCGAATTCGATTTTTAAAAATATGGTTAGATTGAGGTTTTACAAATAGGGTTAGGGTTAGGGTTGAGAAAAATCCGGGTTTCATGAGCCAGAGTTGCACTCCTAATTTTAGCACCATGCGCGGTGGTATGAGCTTGCGTGCCGTTCGTGCTTGAAGCATTTTTCCTAAATTTTATCTAGCTTGAGTTCAAACCATTCTATCTCTATTTTACACAGCAAGTAAACAGGCTTTATATATATATATATGGCCAAACCTGACCCAACTTGATCTTGCTGCTTAATGTTAATTCCGAACCTGGTCCACTGCTAAACCGAAGAACCCAGCCAGCGACGCCCTGGTAGCAGCTGGGTGCACCTGTGGGAGGGGGAGGGGGAGGGGGAGAGAGAGGAGGAGGTGGGGGTCAGTGGGCAAGGACTAGTTCGTCCTAGGTGCATGAGGTAGAAAGAAGAGCATCCGAACCAGTGGGAGTTGGAATCGAGAAAAGAGCAAAACGAGAGGACGAGAATGGGTCGGGACTCGGCAGCAATGCAACTTTTCCTTGGCTTCTTAATTTGGGGACCAGCGAATTACGATGAAGAGAGCTGTTGAGGGGTAAAATCATCATTACGTTAATATTTGTGCGAGGCGGTTAAGGCTAACCTTCTCCCTTCGTCCATCCGGGCTTCCATAGCTCGACCCTTCCGGGCTTCCATAGCTCGGCCCCTCCGGGCTTCCATAGCTCGATCCTTCCGGGCTTCCATAGCTCGGCTTCTCCGGGCTTCCATAGCTCGGCCCCTCCGGGCTTCCGTAGCTCGGCCCCTCCGGGCTTCCGTAGCTCGGCTCCCTCCGGGCTTCCGTAGCTCGGCCCCTCCGGGCTTCCGTGGCTCGGCCCTCCGGGCTTCCGTGGCTCGACCCCCTCCGGGCTTCCGTAGCTCGGCCCTCCGGGCTTCCGTGGCTCGGCTCCCTCGGGCTTCCATAGCTCGGCCCCTCCGGGCTTCCGTAGCTCGGCCCCTCGGGCTTCCGTAGCTCGGCCCCTCCGGGCTTCCGTAGCTCGGCCCCTCCGGGCTTCCGTGGCTCGGCCCCCTCCGGGCTTCCGTGGCTCGGCTCCCTCCGGGCTTCCGTAGCTCGGCTCCCTCCGGGCTTCCGTAGCTCGGCTTCTCCGGGCTTCCATAGCTCGGCTCCCTCCGGGCTTCTCTAGCTCGGCCCTTCCGGGCCTCCGTAGCTCGGCTTCATCTGCAATCCGAAACCTAACACTTACCTCCGCGGAACCTGAGGCGGGAGAGCCCAAGCCTATCGAAACGGCATCCTAGACAAGGAATCATGTCGGGACGTGGCCTAAAGCCTATCATAACCGCCCCAGGCCTACTCAACCAGATCTCGAGGCGTCAAGGAGCTCTCCCAGCCGTCAATCTCTGAACAAACAAGATACGGATTCTAATGGCCCCACAACGGCCTGATTCTGTCCGTCTCCGTATCGTAACAACTCCGAACCTTCCAGAAGGCGCTCAAGACCCAAACGACAGTCTATAAATATCAGTCTCACAAATTCCCCCAGGTACACAACTCTATACGCACACTTGCACGCTTGCGCCCCCACTCTCACTCTCCTCTCTCCCGGCAGCTCGTCGGTGCTCCCGCCCTCTGGAGCCTCCGATTGGCCGCCCCCGGAGAGGTCTCCCGGAGAGATCCACCTCCCCACTGTCTGGTTGATCGCCGATTTCTTCTCCACTGACTTGAGCGTCGAGGGTCTTCCGCGGAGGACCACCCTCAGCGTCCCTCCGCGTGTGAGCTTCTTTTTGCAGGTCCACCGCACCCCTCTCCCTGGAGATCGACCGCGCCCGAGTCGGAGGACGGATCCCGGCGGCAACAGATTGGCGCTAGAGGAAGGGCCTCAAGTCCCATTAAAACTTGAAGAAAGGAGACAAGGATCTAAATCCGGAGAAGAACCTCTCCAATGGCCAACCGGAGGAGAGCAGCCTCTGATGCCCAAGATCAGGTCGCTTCCCAGAGGCCTGATCCGACTGGCGCTGCAGCGCCACAACCCCCACCGGTCGAAACTCCGTCGCCGCCTGCTATCCCGGTGACTCAAGACCAGTTCGCTACACTGGTCCAGCAGGTCCAGGCCCTTACCCACCTGGTACAAGAGCGCCTTGTAGCTCCTCCTGCTTCGCATCCTCAGAAAGAAATGGCGATTTCTTCCTCGCCGGCGACCTCCTCCTCTGACCCGCATGAGTCAGCGGATCCCCCACATCGCCCCAGCGGGGACAAACCGGTCCCTCGAACCGGTTACGATAGAGATCCTCCCAGATCTCGGCGAGCCCGCTCCCTCTCCCCGGCGACGTCTCACCATGACTCCATGCCGTCCTTGCGGTTCTCGCGCCCAGCTCCTCTCGGCGGTGAAGAGGAGATCCGCCGTCAGATCCAGGAAATGCGTCAGGAGCTGGACGCCGCCAAGCAGACCCATCTGCCCCAGCCCAAGGCAGAGCATGACATCCCTTTCTCTAAGGGAATCATGGAGGAAGTGATTCCCTCCCATGTCAAACTGCCAGCCGTCGAGCCCTATCACGGCTCCACCGACCCGGACGACCATCTCAGTAGCTTCCGTCAATAATGATGTTCCACGGAGCATCTGACGCGATCCTCTGCCGAGCCTTCCCGTCCACCCTCAGAGGATCCGCCCGAACCTGGTTCAATGCCTTGAAACCGGGTTCCATCGAATCATTCGACGAGCTGAGCCACCTTTTTATCGGCCAGTTCGTCAGCAGCCGCCGCCATCGGCGAAGATCCGACTCCCTCTCCGAGGTTAAGCAGAGAGAGGGGGAGTCCTTGAGGAATTACCTTGGCCGTTCAACAAGGCCATGTTAGAGGTGGACCACCTTAATCATGAGGTGGCTATGTCCGCCCTGGCGGAGGGAGTTTCGAAGGAGAGCGACTTCTATTTGGCGATGGAGGTCAGCTACCCCCCATGTCTGTCTGATATGATGGCCCTTGCGGACAAGTACGCTAGGGTCGAGGAGTCACGGAGAGTGGCCCGCGCTGAGCAAGCAAGAGAGAAGCAAGAGCCCAAAGTCCCCGACAGACACCGTCTCGTCCGTCGACCAAGTCCACCTCGCCGCCAAAGAGCCCCTCCGCTACCGCCAAGGAATCGCTCCCGGAGTCCTCCCAGGCGATTCGATCGCTATACTCCACTGACTGTGCCCCGGGCGCAGATCCTCATGGAGATAGAGCGCCAACTTCCCCGACCAGTACCTCTCCGAGGGAACCCGACTCGAAGGGATCCCGCCAAATACTGCCGCTACCATAGGGAGCACGGTCATGACACTGAAGAATGTTGGCAGCTGAAGAATGAAATAGAGAGGTTGATTCGGCGGGGACGGCTAGATCAGTTTAGGAGGGCACCCGAGCTGCAGCAGCAAGGAGGTGACCGCTAGCCCGAGCTCCCACAACTTCCTCCTCCGCCCAATCCGCCCGTGGTCGGTCGTATCAATATGATTGAAGAGGCCGGCGGATCGAGCCCCAGAGGCGGCAGAGATGGATTAGTGCCAAAGAAGGCACGGATGGGCGAGCTCTCCTTCTCCGACGACGATCTCCTGGGAGTACAACTCCCCCACGATGACGCATTAGTTGTATCCCTTAATTTGAACAATTATGATGTAAGCCGAATCCTTGTTGATAGTGGAAGCTCGGTAAACGTTTTGTACTCGGAGTGTTTACCAGGATGAAACTGCTCATGAAAAATCTTTGAGCCGTGGATTCCTCCTTGATGGGATTCACCGGCGACGTCATCGTCCCGGAAGGAATCGTCACCCTGACGGTCCGCGCGGGAGCCTGGCCCTTTGTAGCCGTTGTTCAGACCGATTTTCTGGTGACCGACCTGAGGTCCCCATATAACGCCATATTCGGCAGGCCTGGTTTGATGTCTCTCAAGGCAGTGGTCTCTATCCCGCATCTGTCTATGAAGTTCCCTACCGAGCAAGGAGTTGGTGTGGTTCGGGGAAGTCAAGCCATGGCTCGGCAATGTTTCGTTACGAGCCTTCAGTCTAGAATGCCCGAAGTTGACGGGCTAGACGCTCGTGAGGACTTCACCGAACAACGGGGAGAACCGGCAGAAGAATTGGAGGAAATACCGCTGGACGAAGCTCGTCCCGACCGAACCACAAGAATCGGGTCGCTACTCAAAGGAGAGCCTCGGCACAGATTGATCAGGTTCCTCCAGAGCAATGCCGACATCTTCGCCTGGACCGCCTCCGACATGCCAGGAATCAGCCCCGAGGTCCTCGTCCACGCCTCAATGTGGACGAGAGGCACCGGCCCGTTAAGCAGAAGAAGAGAAGCTTCGCCCCAGAGCGGCAGAAAGCCATTGAAGAAGAGGTCGACAAGCTCATAAAGGCCAACTTCGTCCGAGAGGTAAATTACCCGAACTGGCTGTCAAATATCGTCATGGTGAAAAAGTCGAACGACAAATGGAGGATCTGCATCGACTTCACCGACCTCAATAAAGCCTGCCCGAAGGACAGCTTTCCCCTCCCTCGGATCGATCAGCTCGTGGATGCCACCTCAGGCCACCAAATGATGTCATTCATGGACGCCTATTCCTGCTATAACCAGATCCGAATGGCCCCGAGGATGAAGAAAAGACCGCCTTCATAACCGACCGAGGTACCTACTGTTACCGAGTTATGCCTTTTGGTCTTAAAAATGCAGGGGCGACCTACCAGCGGCTGGTCAACAAGGTGTTCAAGGAGCAAATCGGCCGGAACATGGAGGTGTACGTGGACGACATGCTAGTTAAAAGCAAGGAGGCGTCACAGCATGTCGAGGACCTCTCGGAGAGCTTTGCAACGTTGCGCAAATATGGAATGAAACTCAACCCGACCAAGTGCGCCTTCGGCGTCAACTCGGGGAAGTTCCTCGGCTTCATGGTCTCCCAGCGAGGCATCGAAGCTAACCCCCAGAAGATTCAAGCTCTCCAACAAATGGCGCCCCCTGCATCTATTAAAGAAGTTCAGCGCCTAACCGGGAGGATAGCAGCCCTTAACCGCTTTGTGGCGCGGTCGGCCGAGAGATGCCTCCCCTTCTTCAAAACTCTCCGATCGGCCAAAAACTTCCAGTGGACTCCCGAATGCCAAAGGTCGTTCCAAGATCTCAAGAAGTACCTCGGCTCGCCCCCGCTCCTCAGCAGCCCGACCCCAGGAGAAACTTTATTCTTGTACCTGGCCGTTTCGGAGGGCACGGTCTGCTCGGTGCTGATCAAGGAAGAAGGCAAGATTCAGAAGCCGATCTACTACGTGAGCAGGCTGCTCCGCGATGCAGAGACGAGGTACAGCAGGATTGAAAAGATGGTGTTGGCCTTGATTACCTCAGTTCGGAAGCTACGGCCGTATTTCAAGCACACTCTGTAACGGTCCTAACTGACCAACCCATCAAGACGGTTGTCCACCGTCCCGAGACATCGGGAAGAATGACCAAGTGGGCCATCGAGCTAAGCGAGCATGACATACATTTTCAGCCTCGCCCAGCCATCAAAGCCCAAGTACTGGCCGACTTCCTCCTCGAATGTACCATCCCAGAGGACGGTTCTGCCCCAGACTCCCCTGAAGAGCCAAAGTCCAGAGCCGGTGGCTCCTCCACGTCGATGGGTCGTCTAACGCCCATCACTCCGGTGTGGGTCTGGTTCTCACTAGTCCTGAGGGGATGGCTTTCGAGTATGGCGTCCGGTTCTCCTTCCCGGCTTCCAACAATGAAGCCGAGTATGAAGCCCTGTTAGCCGGTCTCAGGATCGCCCGCAACCTGAAGGTGGAAAAACTCAACGCCTTCACCGACTCTCAGTTGGTAGCCGGCCACGTTCGGGGAGAGTTTGAAGCTCGGGAGCCGAACATGATTCGGTATCTCCAGGAGGTGCGTAGCTTGCTTCCTCATTTTTCTGAATTTGAAATTATTCAAATCCCCAGATCTGAGAACGCCCGCGCCGACCTACTCTCCCGACTGGCAACCACGGAATCAATGGATGCCGAGCAAAAATTCCACATGGAGACTCTGGAAAAGCCGAGCATCATGGAAGCCGACCGAGTGATGCAAGTCGAGGCCGAATCATCCTGGTTCGACCCTATCCTCAGATATCTCAAAGAAGGGTCGCTTCCGTCCGACCGAAGAGAGGCTAGGAAGCTGAAACTGCAGGCCACCCATTATGTAGTAATTGACAACCAACTTTACAAGCGGTCGTTCTCCATGCCGCTGCTTAGATGCCTTCGCCCATCCGAAGCAGATTATGCTCTGCGTGAGGTGCATGAAGGAATTTGCGGCAACCATCTGGGAAGCCGATCCCTATGTCACAAGGTACTGCGGCAGGGCTACTACTGGCCGACCATGCAAAGAGACGCGGACATTTAGTCCGAGCCTATGACTCCTGCCAGAGACACGCAAGCATCCAAAGACTCCCTTCCGCCGAGCTAGTCTCTATATCCTCCGCTTGGCCCTTTGCCAAATGGGGGATGGACATCCTCGGCCCATTCCCGCTTGCGACAGGATAGCGGAAGTTCTTATTTGTCGCCATTGACTACTTCACCAAATGGGTCGAAGCGGAAGCGGTCGCGCAGATCACCGAGGCGCGAGCCAGGACTTTGTTTGGAGATCCATCATCTGTCGATTCGGCCTCCCCCACACCATAATCACCGATAACGGTAAACAGTTTGACAACTCCAAATTCCGCCAATTCTGTGAGGAACACGGAATCCGCCACCACCTTACCTCGGTCGGACACCTACAAGCCAACGGAGCGGCCGAAGTAACCAACAGGACCCTCCTCCAGGGAATTAAAGCTCGCCTTTCCAGAGCCCAAGGCAGATGGGCCGACGAGCTACATCATGTCTTGTGGGCCTACCGAACTACCCCGAGAATCCCGACCGGCGAGACTCCATTCCGAATGGCTTTTGGCACAGAGGCTGTCATCCCTGTGGAAATAGGCCTCCCATCATTGCGGGTGAAGAATTATTCGGAGGAAGCCAGCGACGAGCAACTCCGCACCAACCTCGACTTGGTAGAAGAAGTCAGAGAAAAGGCCCGAATCAGGACGGCTGCTTATCAACAGAGGGTGGCTCGGTACCATGCCTCCCGGATCAAGGGGAAAGCTTTCCTACCTGGCGACCTTGTCCTCAGGAAAGCTTCTACATCCAAACCTCTGGAGCAGGGAAAACTGGCGCCAAATTGGGAGGGCCCGTATCAAATAACAGAGATTATTGGACCAGGAACCTACAAGCTGCAGGATCTGGATGGGAAGTCCATTCCCCGGACTTGGAACGCGAACAACCTTCGCAAATATTATCAGTAGGGTATGTCCTCTTTGAATTCATTTTTTGCATGCCTCACCGCACGTTCCTGCTTATCTGTTTCCTCAAAACCTGTCGCATGAGTCATTATGCACCATGTTGTTATGAATTGCAAGGAGAAACAGATACTGCTTACCAATCCTCGGCACAACCGAGTTGTCTGTTTGAACAGGAAATCTCCGAACCTCGGCAGGGCCGAGCAACAATCTCCGAACCTTGGCAGGGCCAAGTAAAATATTTCTCCGAACCTCGGCAGGGCCGAGCAACAAATCTCCGAACCTTGGCAGGGCCAAGTAAAATATTTCTCCGAACCTCGGCAGGGCCGAGCAACAAATCTCCGAACCTTGGCAGGGCCAAGTAAAATATTTCTCCGAACCTCGGCAGGGCCGAGCAACAAATCTCCGAACCTTGGCAGGGCCAAGTAAAATATTTCTCCGAACCTCGGCAGGGCCGAACAACAAATCTCCGAACCTTGGCAGGGCCAGGTAAAACAAATCTCCGAACCTCGGCAGGGCCGAGCAACAAATCTCCGAACCTTGGCAGGGCCAAGTAAAATATTTCTCCGAACCTCGGCAGGGCCGAGCAACGAATCCTCCGAGCCATGGCAAGGCTAGGTAAAAGTCATTCGGACTAAAACCCCAGCGAAAAAGCCGAAGTATAGAGGCCTCGACCAAAACCGAACGGCCCCCCAAATAGTCCCCGAAGGACTTTGTCCGGTTTGAAAACAAGCACGTTAAACAAAAACCGTCGACACGAATGAAGAAGCCACCATTGGCAAAAACCCCCTCTTGAGGCCATTTGAGCCCCGCTTAATCGGCCGAGAGCCCCGAGCAGGGCTAGACGATTTCCCTCTTTGCTACTGGAAATCTTTTGGGTAGCACCCCTATAATCCGTCGTTCAAAGAGCCTATATCAGCGCACGAAAATGGCGGGGCCGCGCCAACCCCCTGGCTCATCACACGGGTCAAGGCCGTAAACTCTTAAAGAAAGGGACTTCAAAACATGAGACCCACCTTTCATTCATAAAGAGGAGGAATACAAAGAGGCGGTAAAAAGCGAAAACAAGAGGAGAGGCCCCGATTCAGAATTCGAAGTCACTCCTGGAGGCTAACAGTTCCTCCAGGCGCTCCGTCAGGTCAGCACTTGCTGATGCTGTTAGGGTTTAGACCTGTGATTAATAGCAATGGGATTCCCTGTTGAACAAGAACTAGAACTAAGGATTCCTAATCCTGTTAGGTTTAGACCTTGATGAATAGCAATGGGATTCCCCGTTCAACAAGAACTAGAACTAAGGATTTCTAATCCCTTCAAGGGCTGCCGCCCCTGTTCTCTATTCCATCCAAACCCTAGAGACTAGAGTTTAAATACATCCACGAAGTGGGCCAGGCCTAGACATGGACTTGAGATAAATGAGCAATGGGATTCCCCTTGATTCTAATCAAAGAACTGAGATACGTAAGGATTTCTAATCCTGTTAGGTTCACCTGATGACTTCTTCGAAAAAAGGAGGAAGTATCGGGGCAGGAAAGAAAGGGCACTGTCCGCCCTATCCCGAGTAAAATTGGAAAATGCGAACAGATCGTCCGAAATTCTCCAAGCGAACATTTTCCAATTTGTCGGCCCTCGCAATAAATGCATTCGACGCTTGCCGCTAATATCGCCCCCTTTTTTCGGAAAACGTGGAAAGTAATGCCCCTGTGGCCGCACCAATAAAAGCGTGACAATATACCGCCCGTTCCGCTCTGGCGCCCCTTTATCAAGCGCCGCGTGGACCTAACGCTGTGGCCTACAACGACAGCTGAGTCGCTCCCTTCGAGCCCGAATCTCCAAACCTCGGCAGGGCCGAACTACAAAATTCTTCGAACCTCGGCAGGGCCAAGTAAAATAGTCTCCAAACCTCGGCAGAGCCGAGTTACAAAATTCTCCGAACCTTGGCAGGGCCAAGTAAAAAATTCTCCGAACCTCGGCAGGGCCGAGCCGCAAAATTCTCCAAACCTTGGCAGGGCCAAGTAAAATGTTCTCCGAACCTCGGCAGGGCCGAGCTACAAAATTCTCCGAACCTCGGCAGGGCCGAGCCACAAAATTCTCCAAACCTCGGTAGGGCCGAACTACAAAATTCTCCGAACCTTGGCAGGGCCAAGTAAAATAGTCTCCGAATCTCGGCAGGGCCGAGCTACCGAATCTCCGAACCTTGGCAGGGCCGAGTCAAATGTTCTCCGAACCTCGGCAGGGCCGAACTACAAAATTCTCCGAACCTTGGCAGGGCCAAGTAAAATAGTCTCCGAATCTCGGCAGGGCCGAGCTACCAAATCTCTGAACCTTGGCAGGGCCGAGTCAAATGTTCTCCGAACCTCGGCAGGGCCGAGCTACAAAATTCTCCGAACCTTGGCAGGGCCGAGCTGCAAAATTCTCTAAACCTTGGCAGGGCCGAGTCAAATGTTCTTCGAACCTCGGCAGGGCCGAGCTACAAAATTCTCCGAACCTCGGCAGGGCTGAGCTGCAAAATTCTCCAAACCTTGGTAGGGCCAAGTCAATGTTTCCGAACCTCGGCAGGGCCGAACGATAGGTTCCCTAAACCATAATGGGAGAAGGTACAGATTCCCCGAACTTTGGTCAAAGTCGATCCACGATAATTCGGGCTCCGGCAAAAGCGAAGCACGAAAATATCAAACTCCCGATCTAAGCAAGGAGCATATTTCGCCGAACGACCTCTGAACCACCGCACGCAAACTTCAACTAGTTCGGGCGGCATAAGACCCTCGTCTAAGGACGAGCGGAACGCTTTCGGCACCCCACAAACAATAATGATAGCAAGCTCGGCACAGAAAAGATGAGGATTGAAAAATAGAACCAAATTCTCTTTATTGCCGATCATGATCAATTACAAATGCCTCACAGGCATTACAAGAGCATTGAAATGCATAAAATAAAGGCAAGTACAAAACTCGAAAAACTAGACAGTCGTGATCGTCCAGTCGGTTAGGGCCGATAATTGCCCGTCGACACGGACCAATAGTTGCGACTGGCTTCAGGTAGTAGCGATATCTCGGTGATCCAACCGAGATATCTGGATGGCCATCCCAGACCATCCAACCAGGGGACCCCTCGGCGAGCAGGTGGGAAGCCAGCGGACCTTGGCGTTGGAACGCTCTTCCAAACCGAGTGCGGCCGCCGCGCCCCGCCAAATTTCAAGGACGAGGAGTCGGCGAACGGCGCGCCTTCACCCCCTTCCCATGTGATGAAAGATTCCCCAGGCGGCTGAGCCCGGAAATCCAAATCGAGGAAGGAGGAGAAGTTCAAGCGAGGCATGGGAGGCCCGCATGCACTTCCGACCCTACGTCTCCGAGCAGGAGCCGCAGAGATCGCACAGGAAGCGCATATGTGCGCTCTCCGTATGATCTCTGCGCCCCCCTTGTGCGCTCTCCATATGATCTCCGGGACCCACCACCTAAGGGCGAGCCGTTCTCCGGCAGCCCCCGGTCGCCCCAGCTATCCGACGGCAAGGAGCCTGAGAGAGGAAAAATTGATCCTCCCACTCGTAGCAGCAGAGAAATGGGCATAATAGAGGCTCTAAGAGAAAATACACTTCGGGGATAACTGAACATGACCTCTCCCTCTTCCCCTTTTTATAGGCAGAAAAGAACCGGGAACGAGCTACCCAAGCTGTGAGTCCCGAAATTCAAACTTCCAAGCCGTGCCTCCATGTGGCCTCTCAAGATTGGCGCAGCACCCCATTGCGCGCCAAGCCCACCGCCTGGTTATGACGCGTACGAAGATCCTCCTGATCCCGAATCACTGTCATTTAATACGGGTGATCGCCAGCCAGCACCTCAGAAACTGGTGGGCCCAGAGTATCGCCCTTCGAAAGCGACGTCCTCCATTGGCGGTCAATTGCGTATGCATCAAAGCAATCCGCATGGGAAAAGAGCACCTTCTGGAAAGCTCTGATGCAGCTTTATGCCCCCCACTGCGCCGTATCATCCATTCTGATGAAATAAAAACCGAATCACGTGCAGAACAGCAGGGCATTGACAGAATGGTAGAAAGCGCGAAGACCTTTTCGCCCGTCGGTCCCAGCCGACCTATTCTGTCCGTCGGCCCCAGCCGACCTATTTTTGCTCGTCGGCCCTAACTGACCTATTTTGTCTGTCGGCCCCAGCCGACCTATTTTGTCTGTCGGCCACAGCCGACCTATTTTGCCTGTCGGTCACAGCCGACCTATTTCGCCTGTCGGCCACGGCCGACCTATTCTGTCTGTCGGCCCCAGCCAACCTATTCTACCTGTCGGCTCAAGCCGACCTACTGTGCTCGTTGGTCTTAACCGACCTCTTTCACCCATTGGTACAAGCCAACACCCTTTCCCAATCTCGGAATAAAGATGATCCAAGAGCATCGGGAGCCACGATCCGATTGAGGCGAGACTAAGCGACAGCGAAGTCACGCGAGAAAAATGCTCAAGTGAAAACAGGAAGTTCTTTCATTACGAAACGTTAAACAAATGTTTAAAAGATGAAATACACGAACGACCCCTAGGAATCGGGAGCCGCACCAGCTTTGGAGGAACCCTCAGTAGCACCTACAGAAGCGCGGCTAGACTCGCCCTTCTCTGACATTTTTACCCCCTCTGCGGCAGTGTGCGACCGTCCCTCAGAAACTGCAACTTCGCTGGGACCAGGGGCGGCGCCAAGTTCAGCGTCAGAAACGTTGACATATTCGTCTTCGTCCTCTTCTTCAGACTCGCCATCATCGGGATCTTCAGCGCTCAGAAAGAAAGGTCCCATTCCGGGTGCTCGCTGAGAATCTGCTGTTTGCACTCCTCCTTCCCATGATGGAAGGCGTCAACGCTGATAGGGTCTTGCCTCCCCCTGAGTATGGCATGCTGCGTCTTGGCCTCCGCCGTCTGTTTCTCAGCCTCAATCACCTGGGCCTTCAGGATGACGTTTTGCTCCTCAAGCTCGCTAGCCCGCGTCTCGAGCTCCGAGCTCCTATTGCGAGTGGACGCGAGCTCACCTTGAAGAGCCCGAACCTCCGACTCCATCTTCGCCATCTGAAAGACCCAAAATCAAATCAGCATTGCGAGAACCCAGTAGGGAAAAACAGAAAGGGTAAAATAATAGCGTACCTCCCCCTCTCGCTCGGCCAACCTCTGGGCCAACTCCTCAGCCTCACGTCTGGCTCTTGTCCTATCAGCCCCGACCAGCTCAACTCTCTCCTGCAGACTGCCGATCTTCAACTGCTTGGCTCCGATTGCCTCCTGAGCTTGGGTTAGCTCGTTGTTCACCCGAGCTATCACCCCTTGTTGCCACTTAGCGCTCTCTTTCAAATGGGCAATTTCGCTATCGCGGCGCTTCAGTCGCTCCTCCACCTCGCCAAGCATCCTGGTTAAACGCTTCCTCTCGTCTGCAGCTTCTCTCCCCAGCCGACCTATGCTCTCATTATGTTCTTTCTGCATCGCCTTCACCTCCAAGGAATGCTTTGACTCAATCCTGGCCAACTCCAGGCACGCATTGTCATTTTTCGCCAGGAGTTCCTGCAACTCCTCCGCCCTGCGCCTCTGCTTGGACACCTCAGCCAGGGCGACCTGATGTGCCGCCCTTGCCCCCTTCAAGTTCCTATCCATCGTGTCCATGAGCTCTTCAAACTGCTCAGACACCTTCAGCCGCGACTGGAGCTCGACATTCTCCCTCCGGGCCTAGACACTGGCCCCCGTCGCCAAACTCAAGCGCCAGCAAATCGCCCAGGAAAGCAAAACGCTCTGCAAAGGCAAAAATTGAATAAGAGCCCACGATGGGGTCAATCGAGAAACATCTATCGCACAAGAAAAGTAACTCACCCGCGAGGCATAGACCCGGGTCATCCTCATCAAGGTTGTGTTATCGATGTCGGGAAGAAGATGGATACTCTCTGCCACACCTTGCTGCCCAAACACAGCATCGACCAGCCCCAGGTCGGCGAATTTGTCTGCCGAAGGATCCGCGCCCGGATACAGGGCCGACCTGATCATGGCAGAAAATGCCTCCTCAATATCGGCATCCGAGCCGCTGGTTTGGCCAACCCCGCCTGAAGGACCGGCCTGGGCGGCCCCCGTCTGAGAGGCCTTCAACCTCCCAGCCTCCTCTACCAAGGCCCTGGCTTGAGTTCCTTCAGATAATTCGGCTAGCCCAAGAGCCAGCTTCCCCAAAACCTTTCTCGAAGAAGCTCCCAATGCGGAGCTTCCGCCTTGCTGCGTCTCCTCCTTCGACGCCCCTCCCTCGGTCACCACCATTTGTGTCTCCGCCGTCGGGCCCTCCGAGATCCCGGCCTGTTCCACCAGTTGCGTCTCCTCCGCAGGCTCCCCCGAAGCCTCAGTCTGGCCTGCCTCACTGCTACCGTGCTCCCCTGCGGAGAGACCGAGAGAAAGTTCCCCCTGAACCTCCCCGGCTGCGGCCGCCACTTCTTCCTCTCCTGCTGGAGCCGGTGGCGATCCTGCAGGGACGGCAACCTCCTCAGCAACAATCCCCTCTTCTAAATCCGCCGCTGTTTCCTCTTTCAGGGGAGACGCGGTCGGATGAGCCATCGGAGCCTCATCTGAGCTGTCCGATATCTCCAACACGAGAGGGTCGGAGGCCATAACCGCCCTCCCCGGGCTCTCCTTCGCCCCCGGCGCTTCTGCCATGACTGCCCCGGCATCCGACAGACTCCTCGCGGAAGCATGAGCCCTTTTTACGGGCCGGCCACTGTCCGCGCCGCTACCTTCCCCGGGACGTTTCCCTCTCTTCCTCTTGGAGAGGTTTGACAACGCCGACCTTGCAGCTATTAGAATAGAGCACACATACTCAGAATCAAGCACACTAATCGAAAAAGATACACGGTACGAAAGAGACTCACCTTGCGGTCCAGGGGGCTGAGCCCGGCTGCGAAGAGGGCCCCCTCCGATAGCAGGTCGTTAGCCGAAAACACCTGCCCGTTGCGGAGGACGTCCAAGTCCTTCTCCTCCTGCGCCGACAAAGCCGGATGTGTCTCCGCATCCCTTGCAACATCCCCCCATCGCCGAGGGAAATCGGAACCGACATTTCCCTCCGCGATAACAAACCGGCTCTTCCACCCCTTGATGGAAGAGGGCTTATCCGCGATAACGTTGAAGGATCTCCGGGGCCTGATATAGGGCCACTCCGACTTCCTCCCAGGAATCAGGTGGTAACAAGTGCGGAAAAGGGGAAGAGTGGCTACGATCCGAATCTGGTGGCACATCGAGATGAATCCGATGATATTCCGCCAACTGTTCGGGGCCACCATTGGCGGGCTGATATTGTAATGGGTCATGATCTCCTTCACCAGGGGGTGGAGAGGAAAACGAAGACCTGCCTTCAGACTATCCTCGTAGATGAAGACCCCGGACTCTAGATCCCGGGTAACTCTATCATCGGGCTCCGGCACCCGTAGGACGACGTCCAAGGGCAAGCCATATCGCTGATGAATCCTCCCCAGGTCCTCGGCAACGATCTCGGAGGCCACATCGTCGGGGCTCATCGCCATTGAAAGGGGTACCAAACGAAAACAATAAGCGTCGAGGAAGATGAAGGCCAGAACCCTTTTTGAAAGCAAAACGAGAAGACGCCGAGCGCACGCGCACACATATATATACGCAGTACGGCCGTCACTTCGCTTCTCCGCCAAGAAAGCCGCCCTGAAGAGGCGGGGCGTCCCATCCTAGGCGTCCGGAATTGCCTCGATAAACACCCGATCGATCGGCTTCGAAGCATGGCGCGATCTTAACCGTCACTTGTGGAGGAGCCTTAGCCCCGAAGGCTGGGTGGCCCCGTCGCATTAATTAGGGCATCATTGCGCGAGCTGTCCAAGCCAAGACGTCCCATCTGGAACACGCCATTCTAACTTGTACTCCCTATGCTCGAACCTACGCTTCGAACTAGGGAGTGGAGGGCATGTGTTGAGGGGTAAAATCATCATTACGTTAATATCCGTGCGAGGCGGTTAAGGCTAACCTCCTCCCTTCGTCCCATCCGGGCTTCCATAGCTCGACCCTTCCGGGCTTCCTTAGCTCGGCCCTTCCGGGCTTCCATAGCTCGGCCCTTCCGGGCTTCCATAGCTCGGCTTCTCCGGGCTTCCATAGCTCGGCCCCCTCCGGGCTTCCGTAGCTCGGCCCTCCGGGCTTCCGTGGCTCGGCTCCCTCCGGGCTTCCATAGCTCGGTCCTTCGGGCTTCCATAGCTCGGCTTCTCCGGGCTTCCGTAGCTCGACCCCTCCGGGCTTCCGTGGCTCGGCCCCCTCCGGGCTTCCGTCGCTCGGCCCCTCCGGGCTTCCGTGGCTCGGCCCCCTCCGGGCTTCCGTAGCTCGGCCCCTCCGGGCTTCCGTGGCTCGGCTCCCTCCGGGCTTCCATAGCTCGGCCCCTCCGGGCTTCCATAGCTCGGCCCTTCCGGGTTTCCATAGCTCGGCTTCTCTGGGCTTCCGTAGCTCGGCCCTCCGGGCTTCCGTGGCTCGGCCCCCTCCGGGCTTCCGTATCTCGGCCCCTCCGGGCTTCCGTGGCTCGGCTCCCTCCGGGCTTCCATAGCTCGGCTCCCTCCGAGCTTCTCTAGCTCGGCCCTTCCGGGCCTCCGTAGCTCGGCTTCATCTGCAATCCGAAACCTAATACTTACCTCCACGGAACCTGAGGCGGGAGAGCCCAAGCCTATCGAAACGGCATCCTAGACAAGGAATCATGTCGGGACGTGGCCTAAAGCCTATCATAACCGCCCCAGGCCTACTCAACCAGATCTCGAGACGTCAAGAGCTCTCCCAGCCGTCAATCTCTGAACAAACAAGATACGGATTCTAACGGCCCCACAACGGCCTGATTCTGTCCGTCTCCGTATCGTAACAACCTCCAAACCTTCCAGAAGGCGCTCAAGACCCAAACGACAGTCTATAAATATCAGTCTCACAAATTCCCCCAGGTACGCAACTCTGTACGCACACTTGCGCGCTTGCGCCCCACTCTCACTCTCCTCTCTTCCGGCAGCTCGTCGGTGCTCCCGTCCTCTGGAGCCTCCGATTGGCCGCCCCCGGAGAGATCTCCCGGAGAGATCCACCTTCCCACTATCTGGTTGATCGCCGATTTCTTCTCCACTGACTTGAGCGTCGGAGGGTCTTCCGCGGAGGACCACCCCCAGCGTCCCTCCGCGTGTGGGCTTCTTTTTGCAGGTTCGCTGTACCCCTCTTTCTGAAGATCGATCGCATTCGAGTCGAAGGACGGATCCTAGCGGTAACAAAAGCTATAATTTATACCGTGTTTTTGAAGCCTAGAAGACGAGAGCCGGAGCTGAGCTGGTTGGGAGACGGTGACTAGGATCAAGAAGCTCCAGGTGGAACGGAACGAAGGGAGGCTTTTGGAGAGAAGGAAGCTGAGACAATGCTTCGGATATATGTAGACTTGGGTAGGGAGACATGCTGTCACACCCCACAGATCGATGAATTTAGGATGTAACAATCCGTTTATGCAAGACGTCCAATGACATAAGTTATCATTAATTTTAAGGATTATAAACCTATATTTATAAAGAACAACTTGAATATAGCATACAAAAATAATTATTCTAACAACTATATCAAATCTAAATAACTCTCAAGGCAAGCTGTCAGGTACTACTTTGTACGGAGGTCTCTTGGGTTCTAAAAATATTAAAAATAATTTAATGAGTTCACGTACGGTAAATAAGACTAATTAAAAATTTATTATTTTTAAATCTTTCAAGAGCCGCATATCTTAACTGTAAACTTAAATTAAAAGCTTATAATTCTTAAAGTATATATAAGCTAATATGTATGACATGAAGTACTGGACTCTCAAGTTATCAAGGTGTATATATTTTTATGTGTTAAAATTTACATGTCATCATATGATTATTATTATCATCGTTTTTAATTATTATTTTAAATTTGCATACTATGTTTTTACCAATATGCCATAGTCATGGACTATGATCATATATATTCCAATGATAAAGTCTAAGCATCATATTTATTTATTTATATGAATAGAGGTGCCTTTTCTACATAAAATCTTCTATAGAGGCAGGTCTCAGTAACAGTCATGAAGTCATATCATAGTGAACCAAAAGAAACAAATTTTTTATCATTATGAATTCATTTATATCCCATTAATCCATTGTTTAATTAATCTTGCAATTCCTTAGATAATATATATATATATATATATATATATATCATTGTTATTATTATTTATTATTTTTTTAGTGTTATTATTATTATTATTGGTTTTATTATTTTTGGTTTCAGAAAAAATATAAATTTAAACTTCTATGCTCTACTTATTCGATTTAGTGCTTTTTTATAATAATTAATTATGCACGAACTAAATAATAATAGAAGCCATTAACATTTTTAATATTCTACTACATATAATAAAGCAATAAAATCTAATTATGCAAAATATAGCAGGGTAAGAATAATTGATATTTCTAATAACCATGCATATTTAAATATCAATAATTAATCAAAAATTATAATTAAAATTAAAATCAAGTAATGAATTTTATAATTAGCCTACTTACCTTTCTTGCTAATCCACAGATTAGGTCGCTGCCAATCACCTGCATCATAATAATTTTATTCTTATTATTATTTACATTTGCAATTGTGACATCTAATATTAAATTCTCAAATAACTCATCTAGCCTAAGCCTGGACCAAATTTGGACTTGGTTGGACTAAGTTAGATATGGCCTAACTAACCTAGTCCATCAGCTACCTAAGTCAAGGTCTACGTCAAATCAAATTGAATTGGTAATAGCTTAATTTAATACTAAGGACTTGAATTACCTTAACTTGCATCAACTTAAAATAATGCAAAAAGGATTCAACTTCATACTAGTTTGGTTCCAGTTCTAATCTTGAAACCCAAACTTGTTTCAAAGTGATTAAGTTAGCATCAATTAAAGCCATGCTAGTTGGGTTCAAAATTGGGTAGAAATAGGCTTAGATCAGGACTTAAGGGAGTTGAGTTAGTTTGAATCAGTAGAAAATAGGCTTGAACCTAAGGAATAATGGCCTATTCGGCACGATCATCAATAAAGAAGAAGGAAATGTCTTTGCTTTCATTGCATAAAGATGCATACCAGGCATGTGCATTAATTGTGCACCCGTGCAAGCATACATGCACTGAAAGCAATGCATAAAGATTTTTCTTAGAAAAGAAATATCTTCTTTCATTTCTCCTTAGGACCCAATCCAGAGACATGGATCAAGCCTTGCCGATCCTCTAGCTAGCCAAGGTGCCACTGAAGCCCAACCATGCCCTAGCCCCAATCGAGCCCTAAGCCTAGCAGGCCACCCAACAGGCCACCAAAGCCTAATAACCCAAGAAAGATCATAGCGTTCTCATGGCTAAGAAAAAGTCTTTATGCACTGCTTTTGGTACAAGAGCGCATCGCTTCTATACCGAATAAACATGCCGAACATGCTGCAGCCCAATGACTCATAGCATGCCCGTTTATGCATGCCTTCGTACACCTAAACAAGGCTGATGGAAATAGGCTATTTTCTTTTGGCCTTAAACTCTTTACTACTGCGGGCTATCACCAGATCTAAGTATTGGCAAGAGTCCGATACACCCACACCAAAAAAAAAAAAACAAGAAAACGAAAAATAAAAGGCATTACCCACATCACCACCAAATCCAATCTTCAGCGATCGCCGGCGGTCCCTAATAAGCACTACGACGAAGAAGTAGATGAGGGACTTGAGATCCTTACCCATAATTGTGTCGGAGAAAGTGTGGATGCCGACAAACACTCGAATCTCTTAAATCTTTGCTTCTTCCATGATGAAACAGAGACCAAGACAGCCTTGTTCTCATTGCTAATCCAACGCAATCTCACTACCTTTAAGATATAACTTGTGAAAAAATGGAAAGGAAGAGGATGGTTACCTGCTGGAGATCGATGCTAGGGTGGTGGAGGCATTGATGAACTCCCTGATCCCAAATTTTATCATATTCTTAGTTGGGGACGCTTTTAAGAAAGCATAATCTCCAACCTAGAATTTCAAATCTCTCCTTCTAAAATGGGTGATGGGGCCAATTGACCCCATGAAAATAAAATTTTTTGGACGGCTCCAAGACCGACGACCCCAAAGGTCGACACCTCCAAGACCGACACCTCCAAGACCGACGGCACCAAAGGCTGACACCTCCAAGGCCGTCGGCTCCATGATCGACGGCTCCAAGACCGACGGTCCCAAAGGCCGACACCTTCAAGGCTGACGGCCCCAAAGGCCGACGGCTCCATGACCGACAACTCCAAGACCGACGGCACCAAAGGCCGACACCTCCAAGACCGGCACCTCCAAGGCTGGCACCCCAAAGGCCGACACCTCCAAGCTAGGCGGCCCCCTACGTCTCCAAGCTAGGCGGCTCCGGCACCTTCCCAAGCGGCCCGACATCTTCCTAGCCGGCCCTCTACATCTCCAAGCTGCCCGGCCCCGGCACCTCTCAGCTGGCCCCAGCATCTTCCTAGCCGGTCCTTTACATCTCCAAGCTGGCTGGCCCCGGCACTTCCCAGGTGGCCCGGCATCTTCCTAGCCGGCACTCTACGTCTCCAAGCGAGTCGGCCCCGGCACCTTCCGGTCCCGACACTTCCCAGGCGGCCCCGACATCTTCCTAGATGACCCTCTACGTCTCCAAGCGAGTCGGCCCCGGTACCTTCCTAAGCGGCCCAACATCTTCCTGGCCGGCCCTCTACGTCTTCAAGCTAGGCGGCCCCGACACTTCCCAGCCGGCCCCGGCGTGTCCAAGCTAGGCGGCCTGGCACCTCCCATGCGGCCCCGGCATCTTCCCAGCCGACCCCGGCGTGTCCAAGCTAGGCGGCCCCGGCACCTCCCGGCCTCGGCACTTCCTAGCCGGCACCGGTGTGTCCAATCTAGGCGGCCCGGCACCTCCCAAGCGGCCTCGGCATCTTCCCAGCCGGCCCGGTGTGTCCAAGCTAGGCGGCCCCGGTACCTCCCGGCCCCGGCATCTTCCTAGCTAGCCCTCTAAGTCTCCAAGCGAGTCGGCCCCGGCACCTTCCCAAGCGGCCCGGCATCTTCCTAGCCGGCCCTCTACGTCTCCAAGCTAGGCGGCCCTGGCACTTCCCAGCCGGCCCCGACGTGTCCAAGCTAGGTGGCCCGGCACCTCCCAGGCGGCCCCGGCATCTTCCCAGCCGGCCCCGGAATGTCCAAGCTAGGCGGCCCCGGCACCTCTCGGCCCCGGCACTTCCCAGGCGGCCCCGGCATCTTCCCTGCCGGCCCCTACTTCTCCAAGCAAGTCGGCCCCGACACTTCCTCCGCCTCTCCAGTCCCGCCGAGTCGGCCAAGGCCATCCCCGGCCGGTCCGACTCGGCCCCGGCGTCTCCAGTTCCACCAAGTCGGCCAAGGCCATCCCCGGCCAGCCCGACTCGGCCCCGGTGTCTCCAGTTCCGCCGAGTCGGCCAAAGCCATCCCCAGCCAGTCCGACTCGGTCCCGGGGCCTCCAGTTCCGCCGATTCGGCCCTGCCCTGGCACTGTCTTGCCAGCGGGATTGGCCCCAGCCATCTCGGATCGATCCGGCTCGGCCCTGATAAGACGTGATTTCCCAATTCCCGCCAGATCAGCCCCAGCGGTTCAAGAAACCGCCTCTCTGACGCGTGCCGCTCGACAGTGCCAAACGCACGCCGCCCGACAGCGCCAGATCCAGCAACCCACTGGCAACGCTGGTGATGGGACAGGACCAACCTACCCAACAACTGATGGGACGTAGCCCACTAACCAGCCCAGATTCACGCAAGGGCTCAGCAGATCTTTTGACTCACGCAATCCCACGTGATCATGCGAGGATCAACCCCTATAAAAAGATGAATCCACCTAGTAAACAGGTATGCACGATAACCCCCAAAATCGCTATCTCAACTTTCAGGAAGGAATCCCTCCTCCGGGAGACCTCCTTTCTCATACTAAAAAGGGCTCACTCGAGCTCCTCTTCGGCTGTGACCTCGATTGCTGACTTGGGCGTCGGAGGGTCTCATCGGAGGACCCCCTCCGGTCTTGGGACTTCTTTGCAGGCAACCCGGCGAAGCAAGGATTCAAGAAGCACTTCATTCCCGACGTCCAGGAGAGGTGATTGAGCGTCATCAATGGGCATAGTTTTTTGTCGATTCTAAGTTGTATTAGCTGTACTTTCTCATAGTTTATTGTACTAGTTTAAGGCCCACAATCTTCTCTCTCCAACATTGTCCTAGCACAGAGGAGATCTATATATACTTCCTGTTATACAAAGCTTCAATGGAAGCCATCTGGATATATTGGCTAAGTAACTATTATTATAAAAAAATTCCACCAAAGGTAGGTGATTATTCGAAGCACATCCTAAATCTATTACAGGCTCGCAACATGTCCTCCAAGATTTGAATGGTTCTTTCATATTGTCTGTCTGTCTGAGGGTGAAAGGTTGTGCTGAAATTTAGTTTTATTTTCAAAGCCTTACGCAGGCTTTTTCAAAATTGGGACACAACATAGCATTTCGATCCAATACTATTGACACAGGAACTCCATGAAGCCTCGCTATCTACTTTATATACATGCCGGACAATCTTTCACTGGAAACCCTAAACCTGAAGGACAAGAAATGGGTTGACTTTGTCAATTATTCCCTATGAACCAAATTGCATCATTATTCTTGTGAGTTTCAGGTAGATATGTAACAAAATCCATGGTAATATTTTCCCATTTTTACTAAGAAATTAGAAGAGACTAAAGAGGCTTAGCAGGGCTTTGATGCTCAGCTTTTACCTGCTGACATACCAAGCATCTGACTATATACTGAGAAATATCCTTCTTCATACCTTTTCATCAAATTTTTTCCTTAAGTCTCTATATATTTTTATGCCACCAGGGTGTATTGTATAGGGTGAATAGTAAGCTTCCCTTGGAATTTTCATCTTCAAGTCTTCCACATTTGAGACACATAGTCTACCACTAAACCTTAATGTTCCATCCTCTATATGCTAAACTCATTTTGAACTCTAGACTACACAACTTTTTTATTTCTTTGGAATTTCATGCCTTCTTTCCGAGGGGATTTAATTTTATTAATCAAGGTTGACTGAAGTATAAGCACTCTCAATTCAACCCTCATCTTCTCAAAATCTCTTTGAATGTGAGGTTGAGAGCTAATGATTATGGCTAGCTTAGAGAAGGATTTCTACTCAAGACATTTGCTGCTACATTTGCTTTCCGTATGTAGATGATCAATGTATAAGCACAATGTCAAGTTGAAACATGATAATGTATTGAAAAATTACTAATTACTCAAAAGATTAAATATGAAAATCCAATGTTCAATAGCTTAATTATTCAAATAATAAAAGTGGAAACACACGTTGGCCTAAAAAAATCATGAGTGGTACAAATTACGTACTACCATAAATGATAAAAAAACTCTAATGATTTGCTTACTATATTAAAAAAAGAGAGAGAAAATTTCAAACATTTCTTTCTTCTTCCAAGAGAATGATCAGAAAAAGAGTCTTAACCAAATCTGGTAGCTTCGCATAAAATAGGAAAAACTCTTAAATATCTTTTATTGCAAACTATTCTAATTAACCATCTAATAAATCCTGAAATTCAACGAAATGGCCAATATCTTAATTATTTAAATAATAAAAATGAAGACACTCTTTTGATTAATTGTACAAATAACCAGACCACCATATATGGTAAAAAATTCTCAGTAAATTTCTTACCTTAAACAGAATATCGAAAATTTCCTTCGGCCAAATTACTATCCCTGTCAAATATCCTCAACGCCTCATAAAGTCTAAATGTATATTTACCAAAAATAAAAATCTTAATACAATATTATAAAAGGAAATCTTAAACTCAATAAATCATAGTCCCTAATATATAGGAAGTAGAGATTTTGCCTAATTGTTCAGGTTTTGACCACGATTCTACTAGGAGAAAATTGATTTAGGTTTTTTTTTTTTCTAAAGCATCGGAATTTTTGAAATCCTTTTTAAATACCGTAAATGAAGATGATTCAAAATATTAAGATACAGCCATATATAGTTTAAATGGAAAGTAGAAGTATTTTACAAGATAAAATGGAAAGAGTGAGGAAGAGGAAACCATGTGGAGAATGAGTCATTTTTGAAATTTTTTTTATTTTTTTTTTTTTTTTTTGAATCCAGTCTCTTTTTCTCCCCTCCTTAATTTCCGCCCGTTATATATAAATATAGATGGGCTCTAGGGTTTGATTCTAATCAATATGCTGATTTCCGGTCTTAAATTTTAATTGCCTTAAATTCTTCTAAATCGCAGCCTGCTCTCAAGTCTTAAAAAATAAAAATTCAAATCGTGTTCAATTAAAATTTTTCTTTCCTTCCGTCTCCTGCAGCTCTCTTCTGTGATCATCCCCCCGATCGGATCTTCCTTCACCTCCACTACATAAATTTTTTTTACACGCAGCAGCAGCAGCAAGAAATATGAAGGCATCCAAGGTTATCATTCACTATGGCTGGATCATCTTCCCTCTGGTAATCCCTCCAGCTCTCTCGATCGATCTCTCTTTTAACTTCTCTGTGCGCCTTTTCTTTCATCCTTGCAATAAATAAATCCACTCATCCATTTTTTTAACGACATTCTCTCCATCGACCTTCAAGGTGGGCACATGTACGTTGGTACATTAATATTGATGATGATGATGATGGGCGCATCCTAACACAATCTGGACCTCCGAATACTCGCTATCACGTATTGGAATGTCAGCGGCCCCACAGCAAATCTCATCTTTCTTTGCATCAGCGTTTTCTTCGACTGTTATCCATCTGGATAGTGGTACCTTCAACAAGCAACATCGTCCATCGGAACATCATCATAAGTCATGGCAAGATTGATTAGCTTGTCGGAAGGAAGTATATCAGAGAGAGGCATTCCACTGACGACAGACCGTAGTTCTTGGACTAACTCAGACACCAAACTGTGCCAAATTGCTCGTGTTCCAAAAATCCATCCTTTAATTTTCTATAGGAAACCATGTGTAGCTCTCAAGTCATACCATATGCCTGTGATGGAAACAGGAAGTCCATCTTCCTCTTCAAAGGTGTGGAGGATCTGATGTTAGTGTGTGCCCTATATCCAATCGGATTAGATGCTAGTTTGTACACATTTCTTTATGAATGCAAATCAAATTTATTGTTAAATTTGCATTCATAAAGAAATGTGTACAAACTAGCATCTAATCCGATTGGATCTAGGGCACACACTAATATCAGGTCCTCCGCACCTTTGAAGAGGAAGATGAACTTTCTGTTTCCATCACAGGCATATGGTATGACTTGAGAGCTACACGTGGTTTCCTGGAGAAAATTAAAGGATAGATTTTTGGAACACGAGCAATTTGGCACAATTTGGTGTCTGAGTTAATCCAAGAACTGCGGTCTATTGTCAGTGGAACGCCTCTCTCTGATATACTTCCTTCCGACAAGCTAATCAATCTTGCCGTAACTTATGATGATGTTCTGATCACTACTAGGGGCTGGAGTTTTGGCACAGAAGAAATCGAGCGACCGCTTGAGGGCGGTCGCGGAAGGCACCTTTAGCGACCGCTTGAGGGCGGTCGCTAAAGGCGGTCACGGAAGGTATAAAAAATCGGGCGACCGCTTAAGGGCGGTCGCGGAAGGCACTTTTAGCGACCGCTTGAGGGCGGTCGCAAATGCCATTACTATTGGCGCAGAAGAAATTGTGCGACCGCGGGAAGGCGTCGCGGAAGGGACCTTTAGCGACCGCTTAAGGCAGTCGTCGTGGCGGTCGCAAATGCCCATTATAAATGTTTTATCGCCCTAGCTCTCTCCCTGGCTTTGGTTCTCGCTTCCGTCCGAGATAAACCCTAGCCTCCATCGTCTTGCTCGGGATCTCGTTGCTTGGGCTCTTGGACTCCTTGTTCTTCGAATCACCGATTCGAGGTGTGACCCTCTGCTTCTCTGTCTCCCTCATCCCGCCGGCAAACCCTAGCCTCCATCGTCTTGCTCGGGATCTCGCTGCTTGGGCTCTTGGATACCTTGTTCTTCGAATCACCGATTCCAGGTGCGACCCTCTCTTCTCTCTCTCCCTCGTCCCGCCGGCGTTTTGATTTCTTTTGATTTCTCTTGCTTGGTTCCACTTTGTTTTGAGGTACTTTGGATTTCTTAGGTTTTATATTCGAATATGTCGAAGGCTTTCAATTTTGTCATGCATGGAAGGGGGCTGATAATTTTTGATCATGCATCTAGCAAAACATGGTTTGCAAGAATGACATCAAGTATGGTTTTCATTGCACAGTGATGATGGTCTTCCATTTTTTCCAAGCAAAGGCAATTTTGCACATCATTTAGTAGTAGCATAGAAGTACCGGCAACTTTAAGTATAATGAGAGAATAGACTTAGTTAATGGTGAAACTTTGCAAAGGTTAGCATAGTGAGAAACCCCAAGTGCAGTGCCCTTGTGAGGATAGATATATTTGCGGTGGACTCATTAGGCATGTATCCTCAATCCACAATTTTCTATTCCAGTAAATGCATCACCCTCTACTTGGTTTTAATCAACTTTGAGGCTTTGTTAGGAGTGTCCATTGTCTCCTTTATCAGTTCATTTTGTGTGCAGATATGTGATCTAAAGTACTCTACCTTGCTATTGAAAGAAGTATCCTTTGTGCTTATAAACCAATTCGAGATGGCTCACATGTATCTTATATTCTTTTGCTGATGACTGCTTAGTGGTGATGAAAGCCACTAAAATAATTGTTCTTACATCAAAAAAATACTTAATGTGCATTGCCGGTTTTCATGTCAAAGCATTGATCTCTTTAAATCCAGCATAAAATTTAGTCCATATACCCCTAGGGGTATTAAGTAACCTGTTTTTGGAGGTGAATCTTGTCACTTGTCTCCACTGTGATAGCAATGTTCTCCTTAGATTGGGATGCATGTGGTCATATGCACTGCATATGTAGCTGCACATTGCTAAGTAGGCTACATATGCAGCTTGATGCACCACATTTTAAAACATTGGAAAAAATAAATGCAGCAAGCATCAAGTTTTGGCAAATTGCTACCCTAAAGGTTTAATTAGTTCTTAAAGACAATTTTTTCTTTTCCTTCACTTTGAGGCGATTATCAGTATTTTTTTTTTTTTTTGGGACAAGTGAAATGTATTTGGGGGTCAATCTTGTAATCTTGAGTGTGATAGCAGCACTCTTCTTTTTATGAGAACTTGGTACATTTTGATGGTCTAATTTGTTCCCAATGGAGCTGATGATATAGTTTGCAAAATTTAGAATTTACTGATTAGCAACATCAATAGGCATTTTATACCATGGAGCAAATGATGATGAGTAAGTGTGGAGGGCTAAAATAGAAGTTTTCTCTCAAAATATGCATTCCTTTGGACAAATATATGACCAACCTTTAGACATATCAGACATCTTTGATTATGGCTCATTGTTATCACCAAGCCTTTTCCCATTAGATAACTCTTTACTGGAGAAGGCTTCTTATAAAGATTTAGTAGATTTTACAGAGATCTTAGCATAACATGAACCCTGCAGAAATTGATATCGAATTCCTCAGCAATGCAAATTTGGAGAAGCAAGGGGCTTGCCGCGGAACTGATAGGACCAGTTGGTAAGTAGGAAGATTAATTTATTGATTGCATTTTGGACTCATGCATCCAAGGAGCAACCTTCCAAAATTCCTCTAAACTTGAAAAAAAATTAGAGAAAGAAAAAAGGGCAGCATTTTTTATATGATAAGCATTCTAAGGCACAAATAAGCCACAAAGCCAGATGGAATGCCTTTATAATAACTATGCTTGAAACAGTGCTTCTTTGCAGGTGAGAAATTAAAGGGATGAAGTTAATACTGATAAATGAAACTGTAGGACAACCTGTATCAAAGGCTTGCCCAACTCAATCTATCTATCAATGACTCATATTACAATGTAGAATCAAAAGAACCAAACCAAATAAGCAGGTAAGGATTATGTGTCCTAGAGCACCCCTATACCATGTATCCACATTTTTTTCACTACCTGTTTCTTGATATTATATGTTCCTCATTGATTTGTATTCACAGTGAGTAGAAATGTCATGAGTTCAGGTCTTAGTGTGCCACTCCATTCAAGTTTGTGCATAGAGTTATTCCCATGTTCTGCATGATTTCTTGTGTTTCTTATAATTGTTTTGAGAAATTAGCAGTGGACGGATTGGTTATTGAGGGGTGATGTTCTAACTAAGACAAATCATGTTATGTTTGAGACATGTCTCTCTAGGTTGCTCTATTGTGCAAATATTTTTCTCTAATCAGCAACCATGTTTCTTGCTAGCTAGCTTAATGTCATGGCAATATGATTTTCTTATTTACCTCACAGAATTTCATGTGCAACAATGTTTGACAAATAGGCAGGAGAAATTAGCATCCTTATTTTTGGAAATTCTTATTCTTTAGTTCTGAAGTAAACAACCATGAATCGCGATAAGTGCACCATGTTGAAAACACATTGCTCAAGAGACATTCAACATACTAAAGATCATATTTCTTTTAAGGAAGCCAAAGAGGCTGAGAGGTCATGTTATGATGTCTCATGTTGAATTCTTGAAAACTTTAAGGTCCTAATCTGAAAATGAAGGTTATGGTTTTCATGTCAATCATGTTTTGTTACTACATACAGTGTTATTTCTGCATTTTAAATCCATGTCTGATATTATACCACTAATTGATAACTTCTTCATATTGTAAAAACTCATTCTCTTTTCTTTGTTGATTTTAATTTTGAATTTAATCCCTCTTTTTTCAGAACACAAGAGGTCAAGTGAAGCTAGTGAGGCAGACTCTAACCGGTGAAAGTTTTTACTCTTTTTTCTTTTAAACTAATCTTCATTTTTTTAAATTTATTTATCCGTGCATTGCCTAGCAAGTTATTTGTCCGTGCATTGCCTAGCAAGTTATTCATACTTTCACAGAAATACTTAGCGACATGGATAAAAGTTGGATTGATTTGCCAAATAGGACGTCTACAGATATATAGAGGGGATTAAGCAGTTCATTGCCTTCACCAATGGATTTGATAGTGAGCACATCAGTTGTCCCTGTAGAAAATGTGCGAACCGTTATTACTACACACGAGATATTGTACGAGAGCATTTGATTCTAAATGGATTTTTGAAGAATTACAAGAATTGACTAGACATGGGGAAGATTATGTTCCTTATTGCAGAGAGGAAAGAGTTGAGATGGAGGTCGATGTTACGACAATTGATCCGATGATCGTGATGCTAAATGATATTGCATGCGGGTTAGCACCCGAAGACAGTTGCTGTGAGACTGATAGGGTGGGTGGGAGTAATCCTCGCTCAGGTGCAGATGAAGAAGCATTAAGGTATTTTGAAATTCTGATGATGCGCAGACCGAATTGTATCCTGGATGTACGAATTTCAGTAAATTATCTTTTATTGTCGAGTTGTTACACTTGAAGGCTTTGAATCAGTGGACGGACACATCCTTCGACATGCTGCTCCAGCTATTGCACAAAGTGCTCCCATTCGGTGCAAAGCTAGTTGAGTCCTACTACCATGCTCGCAAGTTAACTGAAAACTTAGGCTTCACATATGAGACTTTCGATGCATGCCCAAACAATTGTATGTTGTTTAGAAATGAGAATGCCGACCTCGATACGTGTATTGTGTGTAAAACTTCAAGGTGGAAGGACGATGGGGTTGGTTAGAATCGTCAGAGTAATTCGCGAAGTGTTTCGAATCGTGGGAAGCTTGTCGCTGTAAAGCAAGTACGATATTTTTCACTCAAGCCAAGGCTAAAGAGGCTTTTTATGTCATCTAAAATTTCTAAATTGATGCGATGGCATGCAGAGCATGGTAGGGAGGATGAAAAGTTAACCCACCCAGTGGACTCCCCGGCATGAAGGATTTCGACAAGAAACACCCGACTTTGCCTTGGATAGTCGTAGTGTGCGGCTTGGGTTGGCTGCAGATGGTTTTAGCCCCTTCAGGTCCATGACCGGGGCAACTCATAGTACATGGCCAGTGGTGTTGGTTTCGTACAATCTTCCTCCTTGGTTATGTATGAAGCAACCTTTTCTGATCCTATCCACTCTTATTGACGGACCAAGGGGCCCTGGGATAAAATTGACGTGTATATGCAGCCTTTAATTGACGAGTTGAATGAATTATGGGCCGAAGGTGTGATGACTTTTGATTCTGAAGGAAATGAAATGTTCAAACTTCGCGCTGCATTATTATGGACAATCAATGACTTTCCGGCATATGCGAATTTGTCAGGTTGGAGCACGAAGGGGGAATTTGCCTGTCCTTGTTGCAATCAGAGTAAAAAGTCAACCTGGCTAAAACATGGAAAAAAGTGGGCTTACACAGGTCACAGACGTTTTTTACCTCCATTGCATAGGTTCAGAAGGGATAAAGTGTCATTCGATGGCACTCGAGAATATGGTCCAACACCATAAATAATGACTGGGGTTGATTTGTTATCACAACTTGAACAAGAGCAAATACGCACAGTATATGATTTCCAAGATCTGTTAGCCCCTCCATTGCCTGCTATTCCTGGTGCGAACAGAAGGCGCAGTCATAACTGGAAGAAGAAAAGTATTTTTTATGAGTTACCGTACTGGAAAGACAATTTACTGAGGCACAACTTGGATGTTATGCACATTGAGAAAAATGTGTGTGATAATATATTATGGACCCTTCTCGGTGTTAAGGGAAAGTCCAAAGAAGTGCCAATACACGTCGTGATTTGCAGGAAATGGGCTTGCGGAAACCACTACACTTACAGTTGACAGAGTCTAACAAGGCATACATGCCTCCTGCATAGTACACGATGAGTAAAGATGAGAAGGAGGCATTTCTTTCCATTTTGAAAGGGGTCAAGGTGCCTGACGGCTATTGTTCTAATATTTTTAAGCGTGTGAATATGAAAGAAAGGACTTTACAAGGTTTGAAGAGTCATGACAATCACATTCTCATTCAACAATTAATTCCTATTGCAATCCGAAATTGTTTACCTAAGAATGTTGTTGAGCCCTTGATTGAGGTGAGTAACTTCTTCAGACAACTGTGTTCAAGAGTCCATCGCACAAATGATTTGAAAAGTCTCCAGGATAGGATTGCGCTAAAACTGTGTCATCTGGAGAAACTCTTTCCACCTTCATTCTTCGATGTAATGGTTCACTTGACCATACATTTAACAGGTGAAGCATTGCTTGGTGGCCCTGTCCAATTTCGGTGGATGTATCCTATTGAGAGGTACCTGAATACGTTAAAAAGGTATGTGCGTAACAGAGCTCGTCCAGAGGCATCAATAGCCAAGGGTTATTTAATGGAAGAGTGTACTAATTTTTGTGCTGCATATCTTAATGATGTTGAAACCAAACTTGATAGGCCTTGCGGATTAATGATGGTCCTATTGGGGAGGGAACATCATTTGATCTAGATAACATCGACTAGATTCAAGCTCATCGATACGTGTTGTTTAACACTCCATCAGTTGTGGCGTTGATTCAGTAAGTGAATGCTCATTCATATATTTAACTTGTTTGTGTTATGTCTAACTCAATCAAGCTTGTCATTAACACATGTTGTTCTGCATTATAGGACACTCATTGATGAGCTCAAACGGGACATGCCTCGTGCGACAGATAATCAAATTGGCAGTCCCATTTTCAATCATTTCATGATTGGTTCAAGAATTATGTATGTATAGATATGGTTGTATGTGTACATATGGTTGTATGTGCTTTAATTTGTTCTTATCATATTAGTTTTACATAGCTTTATTCAATGATTACTTTAATTCTGTAGGTGTACAATTTACGACGAGCGAGTAAGGTACTTTGACTGATGAAATGAACCAACTGGCTGATGGTCCGTTTATAACGGCACGACGTTACACAACTTGTGATGTCAATGGGTTTCGATTTCGCGTCAAAGAAGTAGATGAGAAACGAGCAACACAAAATAGTGGTCTAAGGTGTCCTTCTGTCGATGCAAGTTATTATTATGGCCAGTTGAAAGATATCATTGAAGTTATATACAGTCACGGATTAAAATTTTTGTTATTCAAGTGTGACTGGGTTGATCCAATCCGTGGGACTAAAGTTGACAAGTATCAATTTACGTTGGTAAATTTCAACAATTTGTTATATCGATATGAGCGAGTAAGTAATGAACCCTACATATTGGCCAGGCAAGCTGAGCAAGTTTACTATGTTATGGATCCCATGGATCCTAACTGGCAAGTTGCAGTTAAAATGTCAAGGAGGGGTGTATCAAATTGAAGATAATGAGCCAGATATTGATGCATTTGCTAAGCAAGTTCTTGACCAAAATGTAATATTTCAATATGATGAGGATGTCAACTGGGTTAGAGAGACCATTGAAGGAGATACTATCGACTTGCATGACCAGTGAACTGTTCTCCTTTTTTCTTCTCAATTTTGCTTAAGAATATGTTTGACTTTTTGTTTACGAATGGTTTTAGTTATTACTTGCAATTTATTTATCTTATGATATGTTAAAAAGATATGTCCGGACGTAAGAGGAGAGAGCGTCCACACACGATGGACGAGTTTTTACATCATAGCCAGGCTCGTTCGCTGACGAGGGACCCTAGTCGACGGATGCCTACGGACCATGATCCACAGACACCTACACCGGCACGATTTAGATCTCCCCAGTCCATGCCAGTAGGGCCTTCTCCATCTACAGTTGGTGCATCGACCTCCACACATACTGGTATAATTTTATTTTTATGTTTAACAATTATATAAAATAATTTTAGTTTTATTTAACTAATAAGTTTATTGTTTATAGCTTCTACTACGACGAGTTCATCTTCCAGTAGGGGTAGGGGCCCAGCTAGAGGGATTCCTTCATGGAATGCTGGTACCCGTTATGATGTGCAATTTGACGACACATTTCATCCAGTTGGAGAAGGGGCTCGCCCGTTTATCAGCCAGTTGGGGTATATGGTTCGAGACCCACATAGATTTCCCCTGACTATGCTTGATTGGACTGCTTTTCCTCAGGATACGATAGATCGACTCTGGGGGGAGGTTAAGGTAAGCCGCTGAGTTCTATCTTAGCTTCAACGTTATTATACGATGTGTCAATTTAGTACACCTTGACTACTAAAATTTCTTATCCTACGCAGGACAATTTGAGGTCATGTCCTGATGATTTTCGTCCAGTTTGCTTGGCAAAGTGTCGAAAGTTATGGAAAGACCACAAGAACAAGGTAAAGAAAGAGCATTGGAAAAGAATGTGGACGACCCAGACCTTCTTCAGCGAGTCCCAAGGGGCATTCTCTCCGCACAGTGGCCTGAGTTGGTCCGGTACTGGTCGAGTGAGAAGGAAAGGGTGAGTAGTTCAACCTATTTTTTGTTAAATTCATATGAAACATTCGGTGTAAACTTATAAACATGACCCAAAATGAATGCAGGAAGAGGCAGAGCGAAATTCTCAAAATCGCTCGATGCAGGGCCCTACTCACAAGCTTGGGACTCGACACGTTACACAGATCCGGCACGAGGTAAACTGTCACGTTAGACCATACATATTTTGATTGTTGACGTAGTTTGTATTCATATATGTAGATGACATGATTTATCCTTTGACAGTTACGTGAGCGGGGTGCACCCACCGACCGAATGTCTGTATGGATGGCGAGTCGCAGTCTCGACCATCCTGAGGTTGCAGCTCTTGTAGTAAGTATTTACCTTTACGCAATACTTTTTTTAACCTATTATGAGATTTATTGATTTACTATTCTAATTTGGTTGCTTTCTTGCACACAGGCCAAGTTTGAGGCTCGATTGGCCGAGCTGCCAGAGGAGGAGCGACAGGTAGTTGCTAGGCGGGATGAGATATTCCACACCATCATAGGCCAGGATGGGCATGGATACACACTTACATACGGCAAGGGCATACCACGTTCGACTATCATGCGAGCGGAGTCATCCGATGTAGTTCATCCCAGGGCTCACGCATGCGAACTGACGAGGAGGTGGCTGAGCTGATCCAGTCTCTTCACCAGCAGATGGACGCGCGTGTCGAGGATCTTCGGGTAAGGATGCAGGTTGCGATGCAGGCCGAGGTGCAGGCTCAGGTACAGGAGCAGGTGCAGGCATTTAAGGCGGAGCTACATCATCGACTAGCTCAGAGTGGTGTCCCTATAGCTGATGATTCAGATCCACCGATTCATAATCAAGTTCATAATTGAAGACATCTGTATTTAAATTTAATTTAATTACTTTTAAAATATATATTATTTATTTCTATTGTTAATCATATACTGTAATATTGTAGGCCCCAGACGCTGGCAGTGGTCACCAAGCGAGACATGAGTCAGTTGGTGAGGGCATGCCTGATCCAGTAGGCTCAAATGAACAGAATCGGGTATGAGTTTATGAATATGTTTTAATATGCTTTATTGAACTCCAAGTAGCTCTCTAAAATGCTGAAACTTGTTTCTTGGAAATGCCTTTGTGAAGATAATTGCAATTTGTTCTTCTTTAATTATTTTATATTTTATTGACTAATAAATTTAATTTTTTGTTTCAGGTTGATTGACTGGTGCTGCATTGGGACAACTGTTTTCTTTATGTTTTTTTCTTGAAAATTGTATTAGACTTTTTTTTTTGGATTGTAAATCAAAGACGTTGCAGATTTATTAATATAGATAAATTTTTTTTTATTAGCTTATACTTTTATTGTGTGTGTACAATTTAATTTTAATATTTAGTTTATATAATTTTGTAAAACAGGTATAGGTACCCAAACAAAAAAAATCAATAACCAAAAACAAAACGAATTAGAAAAATAGTAAAATCCAGTATTAGCGACCGCCTAGGTGGTCGCAAATGGCTTAAAAGGACGTCGCCAATGCTCCTTCAGAACAGAAAATAGAAAATAAAAAAATAAAAAATATATAGTATTAGTGACCGCCTAGGCGGTCGCTAAAGGCCCTTCAGGCGGTCGCTAATAGTCAAATTATGCCCCCCACCAAGCGGTCGCTATAGTCGGTCGCTAAGCGGTCGCTAAAAACTATTAGCGACTGCTTTTTAACTTTTAGCGACCGCCTGTGGCGGTCGCTAAAAATTTTTTTCTACTAGTGGATGGACGATGTTGCTTGTCCTGAAGGTACGGATATCCAGATGGATAACATTGGAATGGGTGGTGGCTTGGCAGACATTGTAAATTGCGTTTCCTCTTTAGAAGCGCACATATTTGATGTAAATTGCGTTTCCTCTTTAGAAGCGCACATATTTGATGACCTTTTTGGGCTTGGATATACTGAAAGCTTATCTCTAGGGAAACATGATGCTGGGAGTTATAATGATGTTCTGATGGACGATGTTGCTACTGGAACACGATGTTGCTACTGGAACGGGTGGTGGCTTGGCAGACATTGTAATGGCATTTTTCTTCAGAAGCGCACATATCTGATAACCTTTTTTGGCTTGGATATACTGAAAGCTTATCTCAGCGGAACAAGATGCTGGGAGTTATAATGATGTTCCAATGGACGATGTTGCATACCGATATCCAGATGGATAACACTGGAACAGGTGATGACTTTTTTTGGCTTGGATGTACTGAAAGATTATCTCAGGGGAAATATGATGCTGGGAGTTGTTCTCAAGCAGCCCAAAGAGATGGGTTCATGGAAGCTTTGGGTGGAATGGCTTGTGGAGAAGGCCCTTTTGGATCACGTGGTCCAGGTGAATGCGAATCATGGAAAACAGTCGAAGAAAACGCTGACACAAAGAAAGATGAGATTTGCTGTAAAAAAAATTTATGTAGTGGAGGTGAGGGAAGATCCGATCGGGGGGATGAACACGGAAGAGAGCTGCAGGAGACGGAAGGAAAGAAAATTTTAATTGAACACAATTTGAATTTTTATTGTTAAGACTCGAGAGCAGGCTGCGATTTAGACGAATTTAAGGCAACTAAAATTTAACACCGGAAATCAGCATATTGATTAGAATCAAGCCCTAGAACCCATCTATATTTATATATAACGGGCGGAAATTAAGGAGGGGAGAAAAGGTGACTGGATTCAAAAAAAAAAATTCCTGTATCATGGATGCTCTCGTTAATTCTCCACCTTCTCTGTCGCTCTCTCATGGTTTCCTTTTCCTCACTCTTTCCATTTTATCTTGTAAAATACTTATACTTTCCATTTAAACTATATATGGCCGTATCTTTCAAGATGCATTCCTCTTCGGATATCTTGGATTCCAATACCTTTCAATATTTTGAATGCATCTTCATTTATAGTATTTAAAAAGGATTTCAAAAATTCCGATGCTTTAGGAAAAAAAAACCTAAATCAATTTTCTCCTAGTAGAATCGTGGTCAAAACCTGAACAATTAGGCAAACTCTCTACTTAAACCTAATTAATTTAATAAGTGTTGATGCATGATCGGTCTGATCACCAAGAAGACCTCACGGCCAAAAGTATGGTGAGGATCCTCTGAAGATCTTATCAATGATCAGGAACACGGCCATGAGCTTCTAGAGCTCGAATTGAAGAAGAAAGATGGGGATGTTTTTTTCTTTTTTTGCTCAAATGTCCCCCTCTTTTTAATATTGTCGTTACTTACCTTATATCTCCCCCCTCTCTTTCCGGCGAGCCACGTTTCTAGTCCTAGCGCTAGCCATGTGGTCGTTCTCGATGAGTTACACCTGGCACTAGCCACGTGGTTGTTCTCGATGAGTTACACCCGGGGTTTTGAAGAGCTTACTCAAGAAGCTTGCTTGCTCAAGAAGCTTGGAATCTTCATGATGGATTTCGGTCTTTCCAAGGAATGTCAGAATTTGTGAAAAGTTATCTGGCTCTAAAGTATGTGATTGGTACCTCACTTATCTGAGTTTTTCGATGAACGGTGACTTTCTAGAGTTTGTTTTATCTGAGCCATTAAAGCATCATGATGGTCGATGATTTTCGAGCCTTATCCAGACATGACAGCTTGTTGTATTAGGTGCTTCTAATATATAGCAGCTAGAGAGCTCTAGATGTATGACCATGAGGGTCATTTTAGAAGGACCGGGACTCAAAGGGCTGCCTAAGGCTCGGGGGCCGCCTAGGGCTCAAGGGCCGCCTAGGGCTCAAGGGCCACCTAAGGGTAAGGGGACGCTTAAGACTCAGGGGCCGCCTAGGGCTTAGGGGCCGCCTAAGGGTTGGGGGCCACCTAAGACTCGGGTGCCGCCTAAGGCTCAGGGGCCGCCTAGTGCTCAGGGGCCGCCTAGGCTTAGGGACCGCCTAGCGCTCAGGGACCGCCTAAGGGATCAGGGGCCGCTTAGAGCTCAGGGCCGCCTAAGGCTTAGGGGCCGCCTAGAGCTCAGGGGCTGCCTAGCGCTCAGGGGCCGCCTATGGGCTCAGGGGCCGCCTAAGGCTCAGGAGCCATCGCCTAAGGCTCGGAGGCCACCTAGAGCTCAGGGGCCGCCTAGCGCTCGGGGGCCGCCTAAGGGCTCAGGGGCCGCCTAGAGCTCAGGGGCCGCCTAAGGCTCGGGGGCCGCCTAGAGCTCGGGGGCCGCCTAGCGCTCAGGGGCCGCCTAAGGCTCGGGGGCCGCCTAGAGCTTATGGGCCGCACACTCTCCCTATCTTCCTCGTTAACTAACCATATCAATAAGGTTACTAGGTACAGCCTAGAATGGTTCCTATATATTAGGGACCTATGATTTATTGAGTTTAAGATTTCCTTTTATAATATTGTATTAAGATTTTTATTTTTTGGTAAATATACATTTGGACTTTATGAGGCGATGAGGATATTTGACAGGGATAGTAATCTGGCGAACGAAATGTTTGATATGGTGGTCTGGTAATTTGTACAATTAATCAAAAGAGTGTCTTCATTTTTATTATTTAAATAATTAAGATATTGGCCATTGGATCTTAACGTTGAATTTCAGGATTTATTAGATGGTTAATTAGAATAGTTTGTAATAAAAGATATTTAAGAGTTTTTCCTATTTTATGCGAAGCTTCCAGGTTTGGTTAAGACTCTTTTTCTGATCATTCTCTTGGAAGAAGATATTGTTGATTGATGACATCAAGTTGAAAGAAAGAAATGTTTGAGATTTTCTCTCTCTCTTTTTTAATATAGTAAGCAAATCATTAGAGTTTTTTTATCATTTATGGTAGTACGTAATTTGTACCACTCATGATTTTTTTAGGCCAACGTGTGTTTCCACTTTTATTATTTGAATAATTAAGCTATTGAACATTGGATTTTCACATTTAATCTTTTGAGTAATTAGTAATTTTTCAATACATTATCATGTTTCAACCTGACATTGTGCTTATGACATTGACCATCTATCTAAGGAAAGCAAATGTAGCAGCAAATGTCTTGAGTCGGCCTAAGGGCTTTATCTAAGTGGACAACTCTACTCAAACGCTGAAAACATATATATTTCATGGAATATAGTCCGTGATGAGCTTATGTTTCTATTTAAGGGTTGTGACTATACTCAAAATGAGACCACAAGTGGACCAAGTCAAGTCATGATTATGGCATGCTTGATCTTTGACCTAATTTTATATTCAAATTATAATTTGGACCTGAGGTCATCCTAATAATTGATCGACTTAAGTTGAGTCGGGTCTATAAAAAAAAATAGATCTAATAGGTTATTTGACTCAGGTTAGGGACAAGTATGACCCAGACAAAACCCAAAATGCTTGTGTTCAAGTCAAGAGTAGGTCAATTTGGGTTTGTAATTCAAGTCCAATACCTACCTATTCTTCATACTAAAATCTAGAATTTATAAATAAATATGAAATCATTAAAATACATAAAGAAAATAAAAGGGCCACTTAAACTAGAAATTTATTTAAAACATTTATTTCATTCATATAATTGATCATTTATAAATTTACAAACTATGATTGTGATATGATCATTTATAAATTTATAAATTCATATCCTTGGAATTCAGCCCAACTTTCTAATGCTGCTATAATCTACATTCATCAGATCATTTTCGATAGCAGTTTCAGGTTGTACTTTTAAAGATGAGAGAGAGGTGGCTGGGTTGGTTGGTCCACCCCATGGAACGGTGTGCATCGGTGGTGCCACGGTGTGCCCGGGTGGCCGACTATAAGGTCCTATCCGGGACTGACACTGCCTTCAGTCCGATCCACGCCTTTGTGCCAAGAATGTAGCCTAAACCATAAATGCCTTAACCATTGATAACACCTAATTAAAACCCAAAACCCTAAAACCTAAAACCATAATCCTAAAACCCTAAACTATAAAACCCTAAACCCCCAATTAAACCCTAAAACCCTAAAACCCCTATAACCCTAAAACCCCTAGAAACCTTAGAATCGTAAAACCCTCAAACCCTAAAACCCTAAACTGAAATTAGCGATGCATTGAAATGCATCGCTAAACAGCAACGCATTGTGTGTATCGCTGTTTAGTGATGCACGCTAAATAGTGACGCATTCAAATGCGTCCCTAAAAAGCAACGCATTTCAATGCGTCGCTAATTTCGGTTTATCTTTTTGCAGTTAAAAAGCTCGTAGTTGTACATTGGGCTGGATTGGCTGGTCCGCCCCATGGAACGGTGTGCACGACGGTGCCACGGTGTGCCTGAATGACCAACTATAAGGTTCTATCCGGGACTAATGCTGCCTTCAGTCCGATCCACGCCTTTGTGCCGAAAATGCAGCCTAAACCCTAAATGCCCTAAACCATTGATAACACCTAACTAAAACCCAAAACCCTAAAACCTAAAACCGTAATCCTAAAACCCTAAACTATAAAACCCTAAACCCCAATTAAAACCCTAAAACCCTAAAACCCTAAACCCCTAGAACCCTAAAACCCCTAGAAACCCTAGAACCCTAAAACCCTCAAACCATAAAACCCTAAAACCCTAAACCGAAATTAGCGATGCATTGAAATGCGTCGCTAAATAGCAACACATTTCAATGCGTCGCTATTTAGCGACGCAAATTTGTGTCGCTAAACAGCGACACACACAATGCGTTGCTGTTTAGCGACACACACAATGCGTTGTTGTTGTGTCGCTAATTTCGGTTTATCTTTTTGTAGTTAAAAAGCTTATAGTTGTACATTGGCCTAGGTTGGCTGGTCCGCCCCATGGAACGGTGTGCACCGACGGCACCACGGTATGCCCGAATGATCGACTATAAGGTGAAGGGAAAACTCGCTTTTCATATGCACAGGATCTCAAGGTGGAAAGCATGTAATTCAATTTTAATATTCACATTGAATATAAATTAAAGTATACAAGCAAATCTAAAATTTAAGAGTGTAAAAATAAGTTTAAAACAATACCTCTCGATGCAGAAGCTGTAGATGACGAATGTAGCAGATCCGATCTGCAGGGAGAAGTTCCTACTCGTTCCTTGCAAGAGCCGCACGCGCCGCTCCTCTATATCATACGCATGCCAGGAAACCTTGACACAGGGGATATGGAGTCAGAAGGGATGGAGAACTCTTCTCCAAAAGAGGAGTCCCTCTCTATTTGGACTTCTATGATTTTTGGACTCTTCTTTCTCTACTACTCTCTCTCTCTCGAAGTTTAGAAAAGTTTCTTAAATAAACTCATCATAAAACAACTCAAAACAACCTTTTGAATTTATTTTACGATATGATAATATCCGATCATCGAAAGCGGATTGGTTACGGGCGTTCACGCGTTATCAACGCGTAAAGAAAATTTTATAAAAAAATTTATGAATTCATATCATCTCAATGGTAAGATCGTAATTTAAACAAAGTTTCAAATTCACGTTATCGAATGGCAAAATCGTAATTGATACGAAGTTTCAAATTCACGCCATATCAATGGTAGAATCGTAATTTAAACGAAATGGCAGAATCGTAATTTACATAAAATGGTAGAATCGTAAATTTTCTGAAGTTTTAAAGTTTGGTTGCCCGCAACGATAATAAAAAAATCTTTAAAACATTTATAAATATGGAAATAATCAGATTAAATCCGTTTGAAGTCCAAATTAAATCCGAAAGAACCCATGCGAAGATCTCGAACCATACTTCGCATTGGACTTATTTAATTTCTAAATTAAAGTAATTTATGATTTTAAAATTTATAAATAAACGATCAGAGGCTATATTGGATATCCGATTCAAACTACTTTGAAACCAGATCTAAATCACTCTATCGTCAAACCAACCATTGGTTTATGGTTCAAGTCCTATCCCACAATGGGTCTGAATAAATCCCAAAAATTCACTTGAGTTACAAACTAACTCAAGTTCATCCCCAGAATAAGTACTACCGCTAATGCCCAGTGCTAGCTAGACATTGCTAGTACAAACTCGGTATTACCCATATGACCAAGTCCCACTTAGATCATGGATAAAGCCTATCTCCATGTCACCTAACTATGTGCGTGATTCCATAGGTTCGAATCTAAGTCGGTAGCATAGGAACACTTCCTATACCAATCGATGTGACCATCTAGCAATGGTACCTGACGTCCGAATAGACCAATATATGTAAAGCAATATTCAGGAACCTAGGCTATGGTTACCGTATAATTCATCCCCTTGTCCTCGTACTCAGGGCGAATACAGAGTTAACTGTCAACTCCGAGTAAATCACCCAAGTATATTTCAATGCAATGAATCTTGTGACACCTCACAAAGATTACCTTGGACAAGGTTTTGCTAAATTGAAACATAGTTCGAGCACTCTCTCTAACACTTAGAGTGGACAATCCCATCTTGACTCATCACTGACCCAATAAGTACTTGACTGCACCCATCAACCTTTCGTCACCGGATTAGAAATCTGGGTGGTCCAGTGCCTAAGTATAGTGAGTTGCTTATCAAGTCAACATGATAGTCTCATGTCAAAGGGACACTTATACCCATTGCCTTTCTGTGAGTTGCTCCAGGCAGTTGAGCACTCAGCAGAGGTGAGTCACTGTTTAGTGAATGTACTCCTACACTCACATGCATGCCATACTAATGTCATACACTCCTTAGTTTAAGAGGACAAACCAACATATATGGTACACAACGACCTATTCTTGACTATGTTATTGTCCTATGTAATAACGTATCATTTGGTCGTGAACCCATTTAAGAATTACTCGATAATTCCTCCTTTCTCAAATAAATGTAATTCTAAGGACTACAACATATAAGAGTTCTATTGGAAGATGAAAAATATGTTGTACTGCCAAAATAACTTTTATTAATCAAATAAATCATGTACAATGAATCACAACCGTCTATAAGCTAGACGATTGGCTATAGGACACATTTCCTAACAACTCCCACTTGAACTATAGCCAATCGGAACAGTATCTAATACCCATTTTCCATTTGTGTTCATTGAACTCCTTGATTCCGAGTGCTTTAGTCATTGGGTCAGCTAGGTTTTCCTTTATGTCGATCTTCTGAAGGTAGATATCACCTCGTTCCACGATCCCTCATTTAAATGCGTTGCTATTAAAAAGCTCATAGTTGTACATTGGGCTGGGCTAACCGGTCCACCCAATGAAATGGTGTGTACCGGCGGCACCACAGTATGCCCGAATGACCGACTCTAAGGTCCTATCCGGGACAGACGTTGCCTTCAGTCCGATCCACGTATGCCTTTGTGCTGGAATGTAGCCTAAACCAATGATAAACCTAATCTTAAAACCCAAAACCCTAAAACCCTAATCTTAAAAACCCAAACTCTAAAACCCTAAATCCCTAATTAAACCCTAAAACTCTAAAACCCTAAAACTCCTAAATCCCTATATCCCTAAAACACCTAAAACCCTAAAACACCCAGAACCCTAGCTAATTAAAACCCTAAAACCCCTAGAACCCTGAAACCCTCAAATCATAAAACCCTAAAACCCTAAATCAAAATCCCAAACCCCTGAAACCCTTAATCCCTGAACCATGAATCCCTAATATGAAAACCCTAAACTCTAAAACCCTAAACCCCTAATTAAACCCTAAAACTCTAAAACCCTAAAAACCCTGAAACCCTTAATCCTTGAACCATGAATCCCTAACCTAAAACCCTAAACGGTAAAACCCTAAACCCCTAATTAAACCCTAAAACTCTAAAACCCTAAAAACCCTAAAACCCTTAGCGACATATCTAAATGCGTTGCTAAATAGCGACGCATCAGAATGCGTCGTTGTTTAGTGACGCATTTAAATGAGTCGCTATTTAGCAACTCATTAGCGACACATTGAATTGCATCGCTTTTAAGCGACACATTAATGCATCGCTAAATAAAAAACTCATTAAAATGCGTTGCTAAATAGTGACGCATTAAGATGCGTCGCTAAATGTGTCGCTATTTTGCAACAAAAATTTTTGGAGTCACTAAATCAGTCGCTATTTAGCGACTGATTTAGTGCGTCGCTAAATTGCATCGCAGATTTCTTGGGTCGCAATTGCGTTGCAATTCTGTCGTTATTTTGCGATGAATATTTGCGTCGCTATTTTATGAATTTCTTGTAGTGATACCTTGCATAAGGGATGCTACACTATCTTAAAACTTATCCTTGTGATCCACAATACGCATTGGATACTCTTCATAAGTTAGATCCTTCTTCCATTAGATGAGTTTGAGCTTCACCACATGGCTAGGGTCTGCTACATATTTTCTCAGTTTGGAGACATGAAATACATTATGTATGCTAGAAAGTGCCAATGATAAGGTTAGACTGTAAGCCACTTCCTTAACTCTACCCAATATCTCAAAAGAACCTACATATTGTGCATTCAATTTGTCTCGGTTCCCAAATCTTATCATATTCTTAGTTGGTGATTCTTTTAAGAAAGCATAATCTCCAACCTAGAATTTCAAATCTCTCCTTCTAGTATGGGCATAGTTTTTTGTCGATTATAAGTTGTACAGAGCTGCTCTTTAATTTGTTGGATTTTTCTCTTAGTTTATTATACTAGTTCAAGGCCCAACAATCTTCTCTCTCCAACATTGTCCTAGCACATAGGAGATCTATACTTCCTGCTATACAAAGCTTCATGGGAAGCCATCTGGATATATTGGCTAAGTAACTGTTATTATAAAAAAAATCCATCAAAGGTTGGTGATTATTCCAAGCACCTCCTAAATCTATCACTCCTCCAAGATTTGAATGTTTCTTTCAGATTGTCTATCCATCTGAGGGTGAAAGGTTGTACTAAAATTTAGTTTTGTTTTCAAAGCCTTACGCAGGCATTTTCAAAATTGGGACACAAACATAGTATTTCGATCCAATACTATTGGCACATGAACTCCATGAAGCTTCGCTATCTACTTTATATACATACTAGACAATCTTTCACTGGAAACCCTAAACCTGAAGGGCAAAAAATGGGTTGACTTTGTCAATCTATCACTATGAACCAAATTACATCATTATTCTTGTGAGTTTCAGGCAGATATGTAACAAAATCCATGGTAATATTTTCCCATTTTCACTAAGAAATTAGAAGAGACTAAAGAAGCTTAGCAAGGCTTTGATGCTCAGCTTTCATCTGCTGGCATACCAAGCATCTGACCATATACTGAGAAATATCCTTCTTCATGCCTTTCCACCAAAATTTTTTCCTTAAATCTCTATATATTTTTATGCAACCAGGGTGTATTGTATAGGGTGAATAGTAAGCTTCCCTTGGAATTTCCATCTTCAAGTCTTCCACATTTTGAGACACATAGTCTACCACTAAACCTTAGTGTTCCATCCTCTATATGCTAAACTCATTTTGAACTCTAGACTACACAACTTCTTTAATTCTTTGGAATTTCATGCCTTCTTTCTGAAGGGATTTAATTTTATTAATCAAGGTTGACTGAAGTATAAGCACTCTCAATTCAACCCTCATCTTCTCAAAATCTCTTTGAATGTGAGGTTGAGAGCTAATGATTATAGCTAACTTAGAGAAGGATTTCCAACTCAAGACATTTGCTGCTACATTTGCTTTCCTTAGATAGATGATCAATGTCATAAGCACAATGTCAAGTTGAAACATGATAATGTATTGAAAAATTACTAATTACTCAAAAGATTAAATGTGAAAATCCAATGTTCAATAGCTTAATTATTCAAATAATAAAAGTGGAAACACACGTTGGCCTAAAAAAATCATGAGTGGTACAAATTACGTACTACCATAAATGATAAAAAAAACTCTAATGATTTGCTTACTATATTAAAAGAGAGAGAGAGAAAATCTCAAACATTTCTTTCTTTCAACTTGTTGTCATCAATCAACAATATCTTCTTCCAAGAAAATGATTAGAAAAAGAGTCTTAACCAAACCTGGTAGCTTCACATAAAATAGGAAAAACTCTTAAATATCTTTTATTACAAACTATTCTAATTAACCATCTAATAAATCCTGAAATTCAACGTTAAGATCCAATGGCCAATATCTTAATTATTTAAATAATAAAATGAAGACACTCTTTTGATTAATTGTACAAATTACCATACCACCATATCGAACATTTCGTTCGCCAGACTATCCCTGTCAAATATCCTCATCGCCTCATAAAGTCTAAATGTATATTTACCAAAAATAAAATCTTAATACAATATTATAAAAGGAAATCTTAAACTCAATAAATCATAGGTCCCTAGGAACCATTCTAGGCTGTACCTAGTAACCTTATTGATATGGTTAGTTAACGAGGAAGATAGGGAGAGTGTGCGGCCCATAAGCTCTAGGCGGCCCTTGAGCCTTAGACGGCCCCTGAGCTCTAGGCGGCCCCCGAGCCTTAGGCGGCCCCCGAGCGCCAGACTATCCCTGTCAAATATCCTCATCGCCTCATAAAGTCTAAATGTATATTTACCAAAAATAAAAATCTTAATACAATATTATAAAAGGAAATCTTAAACTCAATAAATCATAGGTCCCTAGGAACCATTCTAGGCTGTACCTAGTAACCTTATTGATATGGTTAGTTAACGAGGAAGATAGGGAGAGTGTACGGCCCATAAGCTCTAGGTGGCCCTTGAGCCTTAGACGGCCCCTGAGCTCTAGGCGGCCCTCGAGCCTTAGGCGGCCCCCGAGCGCTAGGCGGCCCCTGAGCTCTAGGCGGCCCCTAAGCCCTGAAGCGGCTCCCGAGCGCTAGGCAACCCCTGAGCTCTAGGTGGCCCCCGAGCCTTAGGTGGCCCCCGAGCTTTAGGCGGCCCTCGAGCCTTAGGCGGCCCCTGAGCCTTTAGGTGGCCCATGAGCGCTAGGCGGCCCCTTAGCCTTAGGCGGCCCTTGAGCCCTTAGGCGGCCCCTGAGCGCTAGGCAGCCCCTGAGCTCTAGACGGCCCCTAAGCCTTAGGTGGCCCCTGAGCTCTAAGCGGCCCCTGAGCCCTTTTCAGCCCCTGAGCGCTAGGCGGCCCCTAAGCCTTAGGCGGCCCCTGAGCACTAAGCGGCCTCTGAGCCTTAGGCGGCCCCTGAGCCCTAGGCGGCCCCCGACCCTTAGGCGGCCCCTGAGCCCTAGGCGTCCCCTGAGTCTTAGGCGTCTCCTGACCCTTAGGCGGCCCCTGAGCCCTAGGCGGCCCCTAAGCCCTAGGTGGCCCCCGAGCCTTAGACGGCCCTTTGAGTCTCGGTCCTTCTAAAACGACCCTCATGGTCATACATATAGAGCTCTCTAGCTGCTCTCATATTAGAAGCACCTAATACGACAAGCTGTCATGTCTGGATAAGGCTCGAAAATGATCGACCATCATGACGCTTTAATGTCTCAGATAAAATAAACTCTGGAAAGTCACCATTTATTGGAAAACTCAGATAAAGGAGGTACCAGTCACCTACTTTAGAGCCAGATAACTTTCCACAAATTCTGACATTCCCTTGGAAAGACCGAAATCCATCATGAAGATTCCAAGCTTCTTGAGCAAGCAAGCTTCTTGAGCAAGCTCTTCAAAACCCCGGGTGTAACTCATCGAGAACAACCACGTGGCTAGCGCTAGGACTAGAAACATGGCTCGCTGGAAAGAGAGGGGGGAGATATAAGGTAAGTAACGACAATATTCAAAAGGGGGGACATTTGAGCAAAAAAAAAAAGAAAAAAGCATCCCCATCTTTCTTCTTCAATTCGAGTTCCAGAAGCTCATGGCTGTGTTCCTGGATAAGATCTTCAGAGGATCCTCACCATACTCTTGGCCGTGAGGTCTTCTTGGTGATCAGACCGATCAGGCATCAACACTTATTAAATTAATTAGGTTTAAGTAGAGAGTTTGCCTAATTGTTCAGGTTTTGACCACGATTCTACTATAGTTTAGGTTTTGACCACGATTCTACTAGGAGAAAATTGATTTAGGTTTTTTTTTCCAAAAGCATCGGAATTTTTGAAATCCTTTTTAAATACTATAAATGAAGATGCATTCAAAATATTGAAACGTATTAGAATCGGAGATACCCGAAGAGGAATGCATCTTGAAAGATACAGCGATATATAGTTTAAATGGAAAGTATAAGTATTTTACAAGATAAAATGGAAAGAGTGAGGAAGAGGAAACCATGATCAGAGAGCGACAGAGAAGGTGGGGAATTAACGAGAGCATCCATGATACAGGATTTTTAATTTTTTTTTTGAATCCAGTCGCTTTAATTTTTCTCCCCTCCTTAATTTCCGCCCGTTATATACAAATATAGATGGGCTCTATGGCTTGATTCTAATCAATATGCTGATTTCCGGTCTTAAATTTTAATTGCCTTAAAATCTTCTAAATCGCAGCCTGCTCTCGAGTCTTAAAAAACAAAAATTCAAATCGTGTTCAATTAAAATTCAAATCCTTCCTTGTTCATCCCCCGATCGGATCTTCCCTCACCTCCACTACATTAATTTTTTTTACACGCAGCAGCAGCAGCAGCAAGAAATATGAAGGCATCCAAGGTTATCATTCACTATAGCTGGATCATCTTCCCTTTGGTAATCCCTCCAGCTCTCTCGAATCGATCTCTCATCCATCTCTCTCTCTCTCTCTCTCTTAACTTCTCTGTGCGCCTTCATCATCCTTGCAATAAATAACAAGATGTGCGCAGGTGATGGTGGTTCTGGGTAGCAGCGTCATGTACGTATTGGTGACGACGACCCAGCACATTGAGGATGATTCTAATGACATCCTGAGGGCGTTGCGCGCCAACGTCCATCAACACTTACGCCTCTTAGTCGAGGCAAATGACTTGGCATTCAATGTTGCAAGCGTCTTCAGCTCGATCAAGGGCTTGTCACAGTTCTCTGACATCAGGAGGGAGGTAATTAATTAAAGATTTGTACTGCATGCATGCATGCATGCATTTACTACTTGCTTGCTTGAGAAATTAAGAAATTGGGGGTCATCGATCTGATGATGCATGCTGCTGATCTGATCATCTTGGTTTGGTTTGCATGCAGGTGGTACCGCAGTTGTTGTTCTTGGCGTTCATGGCGCTCCCCCCGTGGGTCTCAGAAATCTCTTATGTTTCACCACTGGATGGTGGGCTCCTACTCTCATACTACCATGATGACAAGGGTGGCGGGGCCATCGCCGCGTTCTCCCAGGGGTCCCTTTATTGCAATGATTCTACTACTACTGCCTATCAATTGTATAGTCGGTCACTAAATCAGAGTACCGGTGAGGTGTTCGGAGATTTGATTCCTTTCACTCAACCGCGTTCCGAACGCCAGTGGTTACAAGATGCACTAAATGGCAAGGGTGGGATTAATGCTTCTTGGGGCGTTGGATGGGGAAAAAAGTCCAAAGAAGAATATGGGACGATGCTCTTTTTCACGGCTCCAGCGGCCAAAACGGGAGGAGGAGGAGTTATCTCAGTTGGAATCACTGTGAAACATTTTTTTAACGACATTCTCTCCATCGACCTTCAAGGACGTGGCCACATGTACGTTGGTACATTAATATTTGATGATGATGGGTACATCCTAACACAATCTGGATCACCTCCGCATACTCGCTATCGGTATGATCATAAGAATGCTACAATCTCCGTCGCGGATGATCAAGACCATGCCGCCACGTCTATTTCCTGCACAACAACTCATGGAGACCATGCAGGACGTTATGGTGCTGCTGCTCATCATCCATCCGATGCTGCTACTAATTATTTGAGCATTTCAGGCACAGAATACAAGTTCGGTTGTGAGGAACTCGACATTTCTGGAGCCCGACTGGTATATATATATATATATGGTTAATATTAATTTGAGAGATATGCTTTGATGCATGCATGCATGCACCAATTTTCATTTTATTTAATTACTCTTCATGATCTAATTAATTAACAGGTATCAGTTGTGGCGTTTGCCAGCAATAGAAGTACTGTAGCCACCATCCGGAGCATGAGGCTGATAATTCTTCAGCTAGAGTCATTCATGGTTCTCGGTGCGATCATTGGAAGTTATATAATATTACGATTATTCAGAAGGTCGCTAGTACGAGAGACGTTGCTGCGTGCAAGCCTCATCAAGCAAAAAGAGAAGCTTCAGCTGGCGGAGAGGATTTCTAAGAAAAAGAGTTTGGCATTTGCTTGCGCTAACCATGACGTTCGTAATTCTCTAGCTGGCTTCACTGGTTTAATTGAATTATGCCATGCTGATGCACCCAAGAACTCTGCGTTGGACAAACACTTGGAGCAAATGAGTATTGGTGCATCAAACCTTTTAGGTATGTTGATTATATAGATAGAAACAATGACATTTTTTTTAACTAAATCGATCTCCTCCCATCTAATTATTTATTTTAAGAATCAGACGAACTACCATAAATCCTTTTCAGCTTGAATGAAATGGTTGTTATTCTTATATATTCAAAATTCAACAATCAACTTTTTTCTTCTTCTTTTTTACTTTTTTTTTTTTTTTAGTTCAAGAGCCTCACTATTGGGCCAGAATTCATGTTCCTAGTCATTCTTCATGTCGACGTTTTAGATCATTATGTAATAAAGTAATGCTACTGACAAATAAAGTACTGTTTGATTCCCAGAGATACTAAATACAATTCTTGATACGAGTAAACTGGAAGCAGGAAAGATGCAATTAGAAGAGGCTGAATTCGACATGGCACAACTTATTGAAGAGTCGGCCGATATGTTTCACGTTGTGGCTCTTAAGAAAGGTCTGGAGGTGATTTGGGATCCTTGTGATTGCTCTGTTCTTAGACTATCAAAAGTCAAAGGAGATAGCAGGCGTCTTAAACAGATTCTACATAATTTGCTGGGAAATGCAGTGAAATTCACAAATGAAGGACAAGTGGTTGTGCGTGCTTGGGCGGCTAAGAAGCCTAGTGTTGAAAATTTGAAACCTTCCCGTATACATGGATACCACCACCACTTTGCTAACATATTAGGTTGTCTATCAAGGACTTTTTCGAAAGATCGAGATGCTGCTGAAAAGGATTTAGAGACTCTTAATTCTATTAAGCATGACCGAGATTCTGTTGAATTTATATTTGAGATAGACGATACTGGTATAGGAATCCCTAGGAACAAGAGGGCTTCTGTCTTCGAAAGTTATGTGCAAGTCATTGAATCAGCTGTTGGAGGACGTGAAGGTACCGGTTTGGGACTTGGAATTGTTCAATCCTATGTAAGCAAATTTTACAGTTAAAACTGTTTAGTATTAAATTTACACTTGCTTTCTTTACGAAACAAGGTTTGCAATTTTTTTAATGCATGTTCAAGTTTCTTGTATATGTTCTTTTTCTTTGCAAGTTTCTTTCTTTATTTTTTTATCTTGACTGCGTCTGCTTTCAACCGATATCCCCATTATTTTTATTTCTAGGTACGTTTGATGGGCGGGGAGATCAACATTCAAGATAAAGAACGTGGTGAAAGAGGAACGTGCTTTAGATTCAACATATTTCTAAAATCAAATGACACAGTTTTTGATGGTGAAGGAGAGGATAGAAATATTGGCAACAGTGGCACATTTGCTGCTGGTATTCAACGTACTGAGAAAAATATCACTGTCCAATCAAATATTCGAGCCATGACATTCAGAAGAAGTCTGAAGATTGAAGGCATTCACTCTTTGCTTTTGGTTCAAGGGGATGAAACAAGAAGAATTTTGCAAAGATGGATGGAGGGTCTTGGAATTAAAGTATGGATAATTGTGCAGCGGGAGCTTGTACATCCTACTCTTGAAAAAATTAAGCACAACCTCAGTTCTTCGAAAAGGTTTGATTCCATATCACTAGGCATTTCCTTGGACAAAACAACATCCAGAACCTACAATACAGAAAAAGAAGTGAATCTTAGGTCGAAGAAGAGGCTGATCAAATTTTGCCCATTGCTACTAAGAAAGATCACAAACAGACAAGTGTTAGAGGCTCATCCACTTATGTCATAGCCATTATTGATTCGAGTTACGGAAATATCCCAGAGATGTGCTCAATCTTGAAGAATTTTACCAGTAGCATTGGTAACATTCAATGCAAGATTGTTTGGTTAGCCAGTTCCAAAACTCCTAGCACAGGATCAAGAATATCTAAGGAGACACGGACAATTTGTGATCTTCTGTTAGAAAAGCCAATACATGGTTCTCGCCTATATGCACTTCTGAAACTTCTGCAAGAGTTTGGAGGAACAAATGAAGGTTCTTCATCTGAAATGCATGATGTGAATATGATGAATGTACAAGAATCTACCAACTCGGTTTCTTTTACAGACAGAGACAGGGTTCCCTTCAAATCTTTAGATCCCCAATGGAGCGAAAATTTCAACCAAAGTTCTGAAATGAGATATAATGGAGATGATAAGAAGAAACCTCTAACTGGCATGAATATCTTGCTTGTCGAAGATACATCTATTTTGCGTCATTTTGCCACGGTCATGCTTTCACACCTTGGTGCAACTATTGAATCATCTGAAAATGGGTTGGATGCTTTGTATTTGATCAGAAAGGCTCTGCAAGCTTATTCAGCAAATCCAAATCATTTCCATTATGATGTTGTTCTCATGGACTGTGAGGTAAGTCTTTATATTAGTATGCATAGATGTTAATAATGAAGGTAAAGATAAGATAGCTATATATTGTAGAATTAACCTTATAAAATGTTAAGTAAAGGGACAAGAGCTAAGTAAAAGACTTTGGCTGACAAATAATCATTTGGTTAAATTAAATATTATATTGGTCATTTTTTAAATATGCAAATATCAACTCACAAAGAATTTACAATGTTGTCTGTAAGTTTCGATATCATTATGTGAAACCATGGTAATTACAAATTCATATCACATACATATCTTTCAATTAAAGATATTCAATAAAGTAGCTGAACATCAAGATCCAGATCATAAGAATAAGTATTATATATAAAGTGGATCTATAAGATAATCTTAAGAAACAAAAACAAGAAAGAACTAACTAATCAATGATTAATGTTTGAGGGAATTGAATGATCGTGAAACAAAAGATCCATGGTGAAAACAGTCGATATGGAGTTGTCCATAATTACAAAAGATGATTTAGTAGATCTAGAAAAACAAGACCGCATATTACACTTTTGATTTTTTTTCCCTCTTCGATGCATATATTTTGAAAAAAAAAGTTCTTTGTAAGAGATAAATTGATAAGGAAAAGTATTAAAGATCACTTGCAATCCACTTACTTCTACAGCAGAATTTATTCTGAGAGTTTTCTGTGGAAATTAAACTAAAAACTTCTTGTGTCATTAAAATAAATCCTTAGGTTTCCCTAGTCCATTACAAGAATTTGACATATGAGATGCATGGGTCTGGAGATTTTAATATTTTGATCGCTGTGTCATGCATCGTGTGGGAGTTTGCTATAATGACAATCATTTTAGAATAGAGCTAATCAAGTTTTGTATTCAATATAGAAAAGGGACATGCAATAGCACTTTCATGATTTGTATATTATATACTACAAAAAATCATAGTTTCATTGTTCCATTTTAGTTTCTCATATTTATAAATCTCAAATATGTGTTATTGGAAAATTTTGCTAATTTGGCATGTAATTTTGCTGTAGCATAGTTTGTTATTTAATTACAAATCTAGATGACTTAAAAAATTAAATATTTTTTTCATTATTAAGATTTACAATTAGTGTTTGAATTTTTCATTAAGCTTTTAAGTTATTCAAAATGTATATGTTTGCACCTACTTGTGTCTACACTAACACATATGATCCTACATCCCACTTTCTTATTTCAGAATTGATAAATTCAGTGGTTCTGTTGTGTTTTTCATTGTAATCATAGTTGATTACTTTTTTTTTTTTTGGCTAAAATCTTCATGTTTTATCTTTCAGATGCCCATAATGGATGGTTATGAAGCAACAAAACATATACGTGAAGAGGAAAAAAATTATGGCCTCCACATTCCAATTATTGCTCTAACAGGACATGCGACTTCTGAGACAACAAAGAAAACAACTTTTTCTGGAATGGATTTGCACTTGACAAAACCACTACAAATCGATAAGTTGTTGAATGCTATTAAAACTGTTCAACAAAACTAGTCTAATGAAATATTATGTCCATACTATCCATAATTGCCAATTTTGAGCAATGATTTTGTAATGTATATAATGTAGTAATCGGCACCATGTTACATACATATGTTCATTAGTTGAGAAAACAAAAAGATCTCTTTACATGGTATGTGTTAAAATTAGTTATGTAAAATTTAGTTTTTCTTATCCCAATGTTATCTTGAAATTTCACATACTAAACATCTCATAAGAAAAATGGTGGTTAATCAATTTGAAAATAATTTTCTTTTTAAACTGCTTTAGTTCTAATAGATGAAGATCACGAAATATGGAACGAAATGCAACTCATAGATATATAACTAAGATGTCATTCAAGTGGATATGATCGTAATAATATATTATTTAACACATCTTTCTTAAATAAAAAATTATAATTGTTCTTGAATAAAATTGATGTAGGATCCCTTTTAATTATATTAACAAATATTTAATAGTTGCCTTGTTAAGCCATCATTGTGCCTATAAGTTTACATGGCATGTGTTGGTAAGGCTGGAATTGGATTGGGCCTAGACATGACCCACCTAAGCATGGCTCAAATTTTTTTTAAGACTTTAGGTTTGGTATAGGTCTAAAGATTTTTCTAAAATGTTTGTATACTATGAACATTTACCAACATGTCCACTAAAAGCATTACTTTTATTACCCTAAAGAAACAATACTCATGGGATTAAAATACTTGTTTTCATATCGAAACCAAGGTATTTGTATTCCATCCCAAAGAAAAAATTTGGATAGCAACAAATGGCCATATAGGCACAAAGGAAGAATCTATTTGTAGGCCTCTTTGCAAATGCATCTCCCCATCATTTTATTTGTATTTTGGAGATTTGCAAATACTTGCATAACTTATTTTGAATGACACGATTATTTGTGCATTATCATTTTTTAGTTTTATATGAAGACTATGTAAAACTTTATTGACTGTGTCAATGATTAAATCCAGTAGAATTCTTCTCATTATAACTATGATTATGACATTTGGTAGATGAATGTCAAGATAATATTTTTTAATATGAATTAAGAGGATATATATATATATATATATATATATATATATATATATATATATATATATATATATATATATATATATATAGTTAAGCGGAAGGAACTTATCTCTTCAAGATAGGGATGTTGGGAATTATGTATTCTAGATATGAATCAAATTTATGAAAATATACAAGAAGATATAATATACAACTCCCGAATGCCCAGGATCCTTAGGAATAGATTCATTAAATCTCAAATAAAATCTAAAATATTAGATTTATTCATACCTGAGTCCTTTATCGATGTAGAAAAGGATGAAGCCGGTGAATCCTCTGCCACTAGCCGTCCACGTGTCCAACCTCTAACGGTGATTCACGCGGAGAAGAGTGGATGAAGACTTCAAGGTATGAAGATGATACTTCGGGAGAGAGGGGTGCTAGCGCCTCTTGAATCCCCTTATAGAAATACAGAAGGGGTGCTAGCGCCTCTTGAATCCCCTTATAGAAATATAGAAGATATCTCTGAAGATCTAAAAGATCTAATCTTTTTCTTCTCATGCTCACACTTCCTAGGAGGAAGGAACCATATTTATAGGGTAAGAAAGAAACTTTCCAAGAGAGAATAAGAGACCACTTTTCATGGTAACATCATGGTAACCTTAATCCAAGGAAATAGAGGAGACCTGTAACGTCATGGTAACGTTAATCCAAGGAAACAGAAAAAAACAGAAGACACTCCCATTCTTATGGTAACGTTAATCCAAGTGTCACAATCTCAGCCTTTGAAATTAGGAGTTAGTTATCTCATAACTACATGCCCCAATCTGTATGTGTTCATCATCGAACCATAGAGATTCATCATGCCTCATCCCATGGGCATGATTCCATCTTTACATGACTGAGATTTTTCATCTATACTCGAATAATCAAAGCCATCCATCATATGGATCAAGTCATATTTGGGTATCCAATTATTTGTTCATCATATGCACAAATAATTTCTCCTTAACATTCCTTCTACTATAATGGATCATATCTATTATTATTTTATCTTCTTTAAATTACCTAATTATTTAATTGATCATCTTATCTGAATTAAATCTAATTTAATTCTCATTTTAATTCATCCAAAATTCTCCTTAATGCATATGACCCATTAGGCTCTTTAACATTTTCGCAATAATCATGTCCTAATCATAGACCCTAGGAATGATTGGACAACTCTTTGTTCAAGTCAACAACATGATTATAGATCATGAGAGGCCTCTAGCAAAGCATCATAACCATCCAACTGCTAAAGGTTTTGTTGACGTGACCATCAACAATACCTGTCCATGAATGGTTATCGTATGATCAAATCCTTTCGTCACATATCCCAGATTAATCAGTGGTATGGAATATTTCAACCATATAATTGATCTATGTTTACTTAATATCAAAAAAATTGACTCATATGATTTAGAACTTCGAAACCATTTCGAATTCCAACTCAACCTTGCAAGGATTTAACAATCAATTTAATCCATCAAGTGGTCGTGGGATATAACCCTTTCTATCAAGGGAGACGAATCATATCTTGATCAAAAACCATCTTCATGTGCTTCATGTCATACCCAACCGACACCATATTTGCCACCCATGGCTAGAGTGACGTTTGGATGTCATCAAAGCATGACATTCCATAAATGAGATGCAATGAAGATCTCAAGTCAAAGGATCACTCACACCACCGTCATTAGAGATCAACCATCAACACCATATAGAATATCCATATGGGATCTCTGTACGGGTCATCCAATGCATCATTACAATAACAAGCATCCACACACCTATCCAAGTATCTTCATACTTCAGCTTGTGAAATCAGCTGTTCACCCCAAGGGTGAGGATATGTAATGTGTGCCAGTCTCATGATGTTCGATGGTGTCCAGTCCCATCTACACATCGACTAGAGAAGTTTAAAGAATCAAACCATAACGTGCAATTTGAATCTCACAATTTGTAATCTTTATTACAAATTTCATATGCACGGTTCACATTCTTTTGACTTTATCTCACAAACAAATATATCAAATAAAAGACATCTGAATAGATAAAGAAACTATTTTATTTGATTTGTATTCATAAAATGTATACAACATTCAATCCAATTGGATATAGGGCATACACTAACAATCTCCCACTTGCACTAGAGCCATTCACCCATGTATTTAATACCGAGTGACTTAACATGATTATCATACTTCTGCTGCGGTAGGGCTTTAGTGAGCGGATCAGCTACATTATCCTCAGTGGGGACTCGTTCTATTTTTACATTATTTCTACCAATAATCTCTCTAATTACATGGTATCTCCTGAGTACATGTTTGGACCTCTGATGAGACCTTGGCTCCTTAGTTTGCGCAATAGCTCCATTATTGTTACAATACAAGTGTACTGGATCAGCAATGCTTGGAACCACACCAAGTTCAGTGATGAACTTTTTGATCCAAACTGCTTCTTTGGCGGCATCTGATGTTGCAATGTACTCGACTTCGATCGTAGAGTCGGCAGTCGTCTCCTGCTTGGAACTCTTCCAGCTGACTGCACCGCCGTTGAGTGTAAAGACATAGCCTGATTGAGATTTATAATCATCTTTATCAGACTGAAAACTAGAATCCGTATAACCCTAAACTATGAGTTTGGGTCCTCCATAAACCACTCTCGTACATAGCATCGCATGCATGATGGATCCGATTGCTGAGGCATATGGAATCCTATTCATGTGCTCTCTCTCCATTTGGGTCTTAGGACTCATGTCCTTGGAGAGATGTATCTCATGCGATACCGGCAGAAATCCCTTCTTGGATTCCTCCATGCTAAACTGTTTTAGCACTTTATCTATGTACGTTGATTGGAACAATCCAAGCAACCTCCTAAATCTATCTCTATATATCTTAATACCCAGTACATAGGCTGCTTCTCCTAAATCTTTCATGGAGAACTTGCTGGACAACCATTCATTCACTTCTTGCAGCAAGGATACATTGTTTCCTATTAATAATATGTCATCTACATATAATATCAGGAAAATAATAACACTCCCACTAACCTTCTTGTACACACATGGATCATCCTCATTTTTGATAAAATTAAACTTTTTGATTGTTTCATCAAAACAGATGTTCCAACTTCTAGAGGCTTGCTTAAGTCCATAAATGGACCTTTGCAGCTTGCATACCCTTTGAGAATCAATGGACTCAAAACCCTCAGGTTGTGTCATATACACATCCTCCACTAAATCACCATTTAGGAAGGCAGTCTTGACATCCATTTGCCATATCTCATAATCGTAATAGGCTGCAATCGCAAGCAAAATCCTTATGGACTTAAGCATGGCTATAGGAGAAAAGGTTTCATCAAAGTTAACACCTTGCCTTTGCTTGTAACCTTTTGCAACTAGCCTCGCCTTTTAGGTAATCACATTACCATCCATGTTTGTCTTCTTCTTGAAGATCCATTTGCATCCAATTGATTTTATCCCTTCAGGTGGAACAACCAAAGTCCATACTTGGTTGTCGTACATGGAGTCTATTTCAGACTTCATGGCTTCAAGCCATCTCTTGGAGTCAATGTCACAAATTGCTTTCTCGTAGTTAGTAGGACTCATCATCTTCTATAAGAAATCCATATCTCTCAGGAATATGATGTGTTCTACTAGACCTATATAGCTGATATGTACTTGGAGTTACCTGTTGCTCCATCATTTCTGATAGAGGCTCACGTAAATGTTGCTTGAATGTGAGTTGAGTCTCCTGCTCAACTCCCACTGTATTTGACATTTGCTTCATGTCATCTAATCGGTATGTGTCAATTTATGGTTCTTGAGTTTCACTAATCTCAATATTTCTCCCATTATCATTTCTTAGAAAAATCATTCTCTAGGAATATGACATGCCTTGAGACAAAAACCTTTTGCTTGAGTGGGTGGTAGAAGTAGTATCCTTTTGTTTCTTTAGGATACCCCATAAAATTACACTTGTTGGATCTAGCTCCCAGCTTGTCCGACTTATTACGCTTTACATTAGCGTAGCAACCCCAAATCTTAGATGACTAAGGGTTGGTTTCTTTCCACACCATATCTCATAAGGAGTGGAGCTGACCGACTTAGACGGAACTCGGTTTAGAGTGTATTCGGCTGTGTGTAGGGCATAACCCCAAACATTTTTGGAAGATTTGTAAGGCTCATCATTGATCGCACCATATCTAATAATGTGTGATTTCTCCTTTCTGATACACCATTATGCTGTGGTGTACCAGGAGAAGTCCACTAAGAGAGAATCCCATTCTCTTCAAATATTCTAAGAACTCATGGCTTAAGTATTCCCACCTCGATCTAATCAAAGTGTCTTAATACTTTTGCCACTTTGTTTTTCTACCTCGGATCTGAATTCTTTGAACTTTTCAAAGGCTTCAGATTTGTGCTTCATCAGATATACATAACCATACCTACTATGGTCATCTATAAATGTGATGAAGTAAGAAAAACCCCTATTGCCTGAATATTGATAGAAATACATACATCCGAATGTACTAGTCCTAAACATTCTGCTTGCTCACCCTTTTTAGTAAAGGATGACTTAGTCATTTTGCCATGTAAGCATGACTCACATTCCTCAAACAATTCCCAATCGAATGAGCCCAAGTAGCCATCCTTATGTAACTTGGTTAAACGTGTTCATTTACATGGCCTAAATGACAGTGCCATAGGAACGAGTTCTTAGAATTATTTGATTTTAATTTCTTAGTTTCTACATTGAGAATAGGGCATTGTAAATTCAAAACATAAATTCCGTTGAACATTTCAGTAGAACCAAAGAACATTTCATTTTTAAAAATTAAAATTCCTTTATTTTCAATTTCAAATGTATATCCATCATTTACAAGACATGAAACTGAAATAATATTCTTTGTTATGTTTGGAACATAGTAACAATTATTAAGCTCCATTACAAGCCAGTGGGCAAAGACAAAGAACAAGATCCTATAGCTAAAGCAGCAACCTTTGCTCCATTTTCCATGCGCGGGATCACTTCATCTTTTTTCAGCTTTCTACTACTTATTATCTGCATATTAATACAAATATGAGATCCACAACTAGTATCCAATACCCAAGTGGAATAAGAAGTAACAGAAGAAAACATCTCAATCATAAATATACCTGATGTAGAAGCATCTGTATGTTTCTTTTCTTTCAGGCTAGCCAGATAAGCCTTGCAGTTTCGCTTCCAGTGCCCTTCCTTGCCACAGAAGTGACACTTTCCCTTGGCTACTTTGTTTTTCTTAATGCCCTTATTTGGTTTAGTTGCCTTGGCCTTTTGGACCTTATTCTTCTTTGGCCGCTTCTTACGAGCGCCAGAGGACTCCACGACCATAACCTGCCCCTTTTCTTTCTTAATGTTGGGCTCGCATTCGTCAGCATATTCGCGAGCTCAGGTAGAGATGTCTCTAGCTTGTTCATGTTGAAATTAAGAACAAACTGTGAATAGCTGGGAGGTAATGACTGTAGAACCAAGTCAATACTTAGTTCATGATCCATCACAAAACCCAATCATGCCAACTTCTCAATCAGATTGATCATTTTTAGTACGTGGGCACCCATTGATGAATCCTCGGTCATTTTGCACTGAAACAGCTCTTTAAAAGTTTGAAACCTCTCATATCGAGATTGTGCACCAAACAACTCTTGCAAGTACATCAAAATCTCCTGAGCATTCATATGCTCATGCTGTTTTTGAAGATCAGGTGACATCGAGGCCAACATCAAACATGTGGCCATGTCTTAGCATCTTTATACCGGTTGTATGCCACATGAACCTCAGTCGGAGCATCCACTGGTGGGACCTCTGGTGCAACCTCATCTAGGACAAAAAGAATTTTTTTAGATCGAAGAATGATCCTTACATTCCTTAGCCAATCAGGAAGTTGAGTCCAGTCAATTTGTTGGATTCTAAAATATTCCTAAGGTTGATGTTTACACTCATGGTTTCTTTGATAACCTACATAAAATTAGAACGAATCAATTACTATGAATACTAATCACCAACTTAATATGGTAATTCTAAATTTTTAATTAAGTTAGTTTCTTCCACTATTTTATCAAGGTTAATAGCCCTCTCTATTAATCTTGAGAAATTGGCATTCAATTTTCTTAGTGGGCTAGGATCCTCATTTGAATTACCTTGACCTTGGCTTTGGCACAACAAATCTCGGTAAGCCAAATTTGGTAGATTATCATCAATCACATCTAATGTGACTCTAGATCATTTAGGGGACATTGCCTTGTCAATCACATCCATATGTGATCACCCTAAAGTTTGCCTCTAGATTAGACTGGCCCTGACTTTGGCCAATTATGCCAGCTAATCTAGTTAAGTCAACCCATTGTTCCACAATCAACTCCTCATAAGTATACTCGACCTCGGATTTGGCACGACAAATCTCATAACCTAATGATTTTGTATCATGTGAATAATGGAAGGCTTATGACTTAATATTCATGGAGGGATTTAGCGCATATAGGTCCCACATCTACATCTACAATATTTGTGCTATGCTAGGCTACATATCCTATATGTAGATTTTAGATTAATCTCAATTAACCTTAATTTCATAAGATCCAATCTTATGATTGGGACTCCTAATCAAATTAGGATCCTGATCACTATCTAATTAAGGAACCCTAATTATGTAACCAAATCAATTGCTACCATTCTGATTAACCTTAATTGATTTAATCAATAAGAGCTTTCCTTAACAATGGTGAGATCATCTGATCAATGGGGTCCTATTTAGCATACCCTTCGATCCCATTGAATGGGTTTTCCCAGGCAGCAAACGGAGCAATTAAAAACCATGATCAAACCTTTCTAGAGACCAATGTAGTTAAGCCCAATTGATTAGATCAATTATGGGATCATAGGATCAAACAATGACATGGTTAAGTCTAAGTTTCCTAAATCTTTATCTTCTATTGCATTTTATGATAACTATAGATAGTGATCTAGCTAGGGTATTATGATAAGAATTCTTAATTCAAATTTTAAATTTTCTTATCATTTAATTACATGTTATGACATGTCAGTTTCACATCCCATGTAAATCCTAATGTCTCTAACAAACCCTAATCATATTCTTGTCATGATAAGATTTTAGATTCAAAATATAAAATTTTAAATTGCATATGATTACATTTAATCACAATCTTATCTTGATCTAAATATCCAAACTAAGTTTTCAACGTTCATTATCATAAGAATATCATATCTTAATCATATTAATAATCATGTTAAAATTAAATCCTAAACATGATTTCTAGGATTTCAGCATATAGTATCTATCATACATAAATAATAATTACTATTTTAACATGACATATATATGATTAAATCTAAATTAATTATTCTTTATTATCATATAATAAATCTTTATCTCTAATATCACATATCAAAGTACTCTATTTTAACACGATAATGAACATGCATAAATCTAAATAATATTGCTTATCATCAAATAATAAACATTTTATTATATTTTAGATTTATTATCAATATATGAAAACTCTTCATAATTTTAAGCATAATAAAAACTCATATTATGAATCATATTGACTCAAGTATCCATCAGATTAATGAATCTGTAACCACCTTAGGCTACAGATTCATTAATCTGATAGGATACTTGAGTTAATATGATTCATTATATGAGTTTTTATTTTGCTTAAAATCATGAAGAGTTTTCATATGTTGATAATAAATCTAAAATATAATAAAATATTTATTATTTGATTATAAGCAATATTATTTAGATTTATGCATGTTCATTGTCATGTTAAAATAGAGTACTTTGATATGTGATACAGAGATAAAGATTTATTATATGATAATAAATAATAATTAATTTAGATTTAATCATATATGTATCATGTCAAAATACTAATTATTATTTATGCATGATAGATACTATATGCTGAAATCCTAGAAATCATGTATAAGATTTAATTTTAACATAATTATTGATATGATTAAGATATGATATTCTTATGATAATGAATGTTGAAAACTTAGTTTTGGATATTTAGATCAAGATAAGATTGTGATTAAATATAATCATATGAAATTTAAACTTTTATATTTGAATCTAAAATCTTATCATGACAAGAATATGATTAGGATTTGTTAGAGACATTAGGATTTACATGGAAAGTGAAACCGACATGTCATAACATGTAATTAAATGATAAGAAAATTTAAAATTTGAATTAAGAATTCTTATCATAATACCCTAGCTAGATCACTATCTATAGTTATCATAAAATGTAATAGATGATAAAGATTTATGAAACTTAGACTTAACTATGTCATTGTTTGATCCTATGATCTCATAATTGATCTAATCAATTGGACTTAACTACATTGGAGTCTAGAAAGTTTGATTATGGTTTTTAATTGCTTCATTTGCTGCCTGAAAAAACCCATTCAATGAGATCGAAGGGTATGCTAAATAGAATCCCATTGATCAGCTGATCTGGCCATTGTTAAAGAAAGCTCTTAATTGATTAAATCAATTAAGATTAATCAGGATGGTAGCAATTAATTTGGTTACATAATTAGGGTTCCTAAATTAGATAGTGATCAGGATCCTAATTTGATTAGGAGTCCACATCATAAGATTGGATCTTATGAAATTAAGGTTAATTGAGATTAATCTAAAATCTACATATAGGATATGTAGCCTAGCATAGCACAAATATTGTAGATGTAGATGAGACCTATATGCGCTAAATCCCTCCACGAATATTAAGTCATAAGCCTTCCATTGTTCACATGATACAAAATTATTAGGTCATGAGATTTGTCGTGTCAAAGCCGAGGTCGAGTATACTAATGAGGAGTTGATTGTGGAACAATGGGTTAACTTAACTAGATTAGCTGGCATAATTGGCCAAAGTCAGGGTCAGTCTAATCTAGAGGCAAACTTTAGGGTGATCACATATGGATGTGATTGACAAGGCAATGTCCCCTAAATGATTTAGGAGTCACATTAAATATGATTGATGATAATCTACCAAATTTGGCTTACCGAGATTTGTTGTGCCAAAGCCAAGGTCAAGGTAATTCAAATGAGGATCCTAGCCCACTAAGGAAATTGAATGCCAATTTCTCGAGATTAATAGAGAGGGCTATTAATCTTGATAAAATATTGAGAGAAACTAACTTAATTAAAAATTTAGAATTACCATATTAAGTTGGTGATTAGTATTCATAGTAATTGACTCGTTCTAATTTTATGTAGGTTATCAGAGAAACCTGAGTGTAAACATCAACCTTAGAATATTTTAGAATCCAACAAATTAACTGGACTCAACTTCCCTTATTGGCTAAGGAATGTAAGGATCGTTCTTCGATCTAAAAAAATTCTTTTTGTCCTAGATGAGGCTGCACCGGAGGTCCCACCAGCGAATGCTCCGACTGAGGTTCATGTGGCATACAACCGGTATAAAGATGCTGAAAACATGGCCACATGTTTGATGTTGGCCTCGATGTAACCTGATCTTCAGAAACAACATGAGCATATGAATGCTCAGGAGATTTTGATGCACTTGCAAGAGTTGTTTGGTGCACAATCTCGATATGAGAGGTTTCAAACTTCTAAAGAGCTGTTTCAGTGCAAAATGACTGAGGATTCATCAGTGGGTGCCCACGTACTGAAAATGATCAATCTGATTGAGAAGTTGGCATGATTGGTGTTGACCCCAGATTGATTTTGATGAATACAAAACTATTAAGCAATTCTAAGCTTAATACATTGAAGTTCGGTCGCTTTGCAAGTAAGTATCTTCGTGAAAAATTGATTGGTAAGAGAGTACTTCATTCTATTTTGCCTTAGATAATTTTATTGGCTTGGGAGTTAACTGGTTAGCTAACTTGTTATTCCATTTAGCTAGCTTGCATGACATTCAGCTAACCGATAAGCTATCTCAGTGGCTTGGCCGAGCGTCATCCATTTTGAGCTAGCCGGAGCTCTTTCAGTTAGCTAAGGTGCTGTCCGAACGTCCTCCATTTTTAGCTAGCTGGTTAGCTAGCTTGGGATGCCTTGGAGCTAACTGGATTTTATTTTAGCTAACTACAGTTGCTTGTTAACATTTCTGGCTGAATGCTCTTTATTTTAGCTAATTGTTAAGCTATCTGCTGGATTTCCTAGCTAGCTAGCGTATCTTGTTAGCTAACTGCTTTGACTTGGAGCTAACTGCTTAGCTAACTATTTTTCACAGGAAAGCTTCAGGCCGTGCGCTATCAAATTTTAATTAGCTAGAGAGCTAACTTCCTCTCTCTCTGGCCATTTGAATGGTTTCTGTAGTTAACTGGAGAGCTAGCTACCTGTTGGTTAGTTAGTTGGAAAGCTAGCTGTTTTATCCTGCTGTATGGTTGCCTTTTTTGCTCAGTTAGCTAGCGAGCTAACTAGCTTGGGCGATCTCTCTTCTGCTTTTTCGTTAGTTAGCTGGAGAACTAACTATGTTGGACGGTTTCTCTGTTATTTTTGAACTTAGTTAGCTAGTGAGCTAACTGACTCTTCTTTAGTTAGCTATAGAGCTAACTCCCATCCTCTGTGTCTCCTGCAAGCCGTGAGCTATCATTTTTTAGTTAACTGGGGAGCTAACTACCATAGCTTGCTCTTGTTTCCTCTGTCGTTTGATTTGCTCTTTAGTTAGCTAAAGAGCTAACTATCTTTTGTTTAGTTAGCTGCTGAGCTAACTAAGCACTCTGCACTTTTTTCTCCTGGTCGTTTGCTTTTGCTGTTAGTTAGCTGGGAAGCTAACTAGCAATAGTTTTAGTTGCCTAAGGAGCTGCCTTTGGATGCCTTTTCTTTGCCGTGGCATCTCTTGTGAGCTAGCTGGGATTTCCTGCTTACCTCTTGGTCGAATGCATTCAAGTCTTCAGCTACCTGGAGTTATTTCCATTCAACTACCGCTTGAGTTTTTGAGCGTGCTCTTTCTCTCTTACTCTCTCTCTCTCTATTTCTATTTTTAGCTACATTTAAATTTTGATTTTTTGAATTGTTTAGGGTTCTTCCTTCCTCAAATGGAGACCTGCATTCAATGCTTAAGGAAAACATTTTACAATGGTTATATTTTCTTTCAAATTTTTTTTTTATTTGTTCCTAATGTATCTAACAGATATCTTTTGTTGGATTATTATAAATAGCTGGGATTAGAAGCACACTATGACGATTTTAGAAAAAGAGATTTTCAAGAGAAAGAAATTCAAGAAAAGAGCTTTTACTACATATTGTTGAGTGGTTGATAAGAGAGTTTCTATGCATTCAAGTTCATTCATTGCTCCAAAAAGTCATTCAGATCATTGAAGTTTTTCAAGCAATCAAGGCTTCAGCTACTTCGACCTCGTTCATTTATTACTGAAATTATTGCTTCAAAAGTTGTAAAGTATTCTCTGTATATTTGCTCATTATAGGAGCTTCTCTTTATCATTCTCTGATTATTTTGTAAAAGGGTTAGTGTTAACCCTTGATTATTGTTAGCTTCCTTGTGCTGTGAAATAAGAGGACTAGCCTAGTTTGGCTAGGGGTTCACTACAAGAGAATTAAAATATTGCGACGCCCAAATGCATCGCAATTGCGTCGCTAAACATGCTATTGCGACGCAATAGCGACGCAATGAGGGCGTCGCTCAACTGTCCGTCGCAATACCCTTTTGTCGCAATTGCGTCGCAATATTGCGACTCTCTGCGACGCTCTTGCGACGCCACATTGCGTCGCAATATTGTGACGCATGCAAATGCATCGCTGCACTAAATTGCGTCGCAATATTTAAAATTAATTTTTAAAACAAAAAAAATTATTATTAAATATTGCGATGCACTAAATTGGTCACAATATTGTGACTCATCCAGCTGCATCGCAATATTTAATAATAATAATTTTGGTATAATAGCGACGCAATTTGAGTCGCTAATGCGTCGCAAATAAAAATTATTTTAAAATATTGCGACGCAAGTCATTGCATCGCAATATTTATTAAAAATTTTTAAGATAAAATAGCGACTCAATTTTAGTCGCTAATGCGTCGCTATTAAATTTATTTTTAAATTATTGCGATGCCAGGTCATTGCATCGCAATATTTAATAATAATATTTTAAAAATATTAGCGATGCAATTTCAGTCGCTAATGCGTCGTAAATTTTGTTTTTAAAAATATTTAAATGATTAAAAATTAAAACGGTTAATACAATTTCGCTAATCTAAATATTGATACAAACATTTTCACTCAATCCAAACAATAATAATTTCAAAAATAATTTATATATTAAAATTTTGAAGTTTTTACAACATAAAAAAAAAATACATCAAGAATCTGAACGATCACGTGGAGGTGGAGGCTGTGGAGGCTGAAGACTCTGCGACAAGCGGCTAACCATATCCCGCAAATAATGCATCTCATCTCGCATGTCTGCAACCTCCTAATCCCGGCCTCGCATACGATCCTCAAAATCCTGCTCGACCTCCTGGCGAATCTCCTCTGCAATAGATCTGCGAAGTCCTGTAAACGCTCGGGAGGAAGATCAGCAGGAACTCGCGAGCTGGAGGCCTGATGGGAAAAAATGTAGAAGCTCTAGTGCCCAGACCATAGACCCTGCGGTCTCGTGGCTGGGCACCAACAGCCTCCAAAAACACACGTCGACTCTCCTCTGCTGAGAGTTCGACGGGCGTCTCCCCATCAGTAGAGTCGACCTGCGATGCCTGGGAGCGAAGCTCCTCGACTCGTGTCTTGAAATTATGAAATCAACAATAAATGAGTTAATAAATTTCTTGAAATAAAATTTTAGAAATTAAACAGATACTACATAAATCTAATTTCTTACCGCAACCTCCCGTGATCGCGTGTCGACCCAGGAACCGTCCCTCCTGGTGTGTGTCGCCCTGAATAGACGAAACTCACCAGGATCTCCGCCCTCCTGCTCAGACTATAACAATAAAAAAATGATATTAATACAAATATTTGTAAATAACTAAAATAGTAATTAAAATATTTATGTTTTCTTACCATACGCCGTCTGTGCTCCTGAATCGAAATGGAGCCCGAAGTATGGGAGAGACCCGTGCCAGGACCGCCCTTCTCAGATCGGCGGTTCGTGCTGGCTGATGCGGACCTCCTGCGCCAGCCATCGGACTCCCAGGCCTGCTGCCACTCGTGCCAAATACCCTCTGGCACGTGCGCAGGACGCTGACCCGATGACCTCCAACGATGAAGCATGTCGGAGTATCGGCGTCGCGTCAGAGCCTCCCATGCTGCCCTAATGGCATCATGGCTGGCAGGATCCCACGTAAACTTTTTCTGCATTAAAATAAACAGTTAGTTTCTGAATTTATTAAGTTTAAAGAATTTTATATCACATAAAATTATTTAATAAGTTTACCTGAAACTCAGAAAAATAAAACTCCCTCGTGGCTGGAGATACGTGGCGCCAATCGTAGCCACTGGGATCTGCACGCCTCTGAAAATACGGCGCTGATGTGGCTGGATACATGATGCTGCTCAATGAATCTGTTAAAAAAATGCATGTTTATAAGTAATTGACTTAAAAACATAAACATATATTTTTAATTAGTATATACTTACATCCCTGAGCATCAAGTCGAAGTACAGTGCGGCCGATGGTGGAAGAACTCTCGGAGGTCTGTGCCGATCGGCTGGATGGTAATGCTGCTGCAGAGATCGAAGGCTGCGCCTATGCTGGAGATCCAAACTCTCCATCTCCGACGCTCATGTGATCTGATGTAGCAGGCTACGTCTCTGCTCACTCCGTCTGTCGTCGGTAGATCTACCTCTGCCCGTCATACTGAAAATACTAAAGATTCACACAATTAAATTACGATTAATGATTGACTATGTAAGAATTTAACACTTATAAAAAAAGTTAAATTTTAAAAAACCTCTATGTTTAATCGGTGTCATTTGTTTCGTGAAATGTTGGTTCAACATCCGATGCCGTATCGGATTGCGAATTCAGTTTCATTATCATCGGAAGGAAACCGAACATTTGCATCCGCAATTTCTTGGACATCACCATTTGGATCTCTAAGTGATGTTTCAGGAGCCCTTGTGTCGTCCTCAATTGCATGCATTTCCATCTCATCCTCTTGAAATGCAGGGCACTCGGCTGATTGACTTGATGAACTCTCCTCTAATACGATTGTTGAACGTGGGACGATTTTAGAAAACAGCCCACCAATCTCGCTTGTCGTTGCGCAAACTTGGATATCCGCAGTAAAAGACTTGCTGAGCTTGGGATGCAAGGATGAATGGGTCATATTTCTGCAATCTTCGTCGATGGTTCACTTCAACCAAATTGTAGTCGTTATGAACCCTTTTGCCCACAGGAACTATCGGATCGAACCAATCACAACGAAACAATACGGTTCGTTTCATAGGCCAACCGGGATATTCAACTTCAACCACCTCTACTAACTTTCCATAATAATCCTGCATATTTGCTCCAACACTTTCTCCTTTAACACACACGCCCCAGTTCTGCGTGCCTCTTGAAGCTGCTAATCGTTCAATCTGAAATTTGTACCCATTAACAAAATAGCCAGTAGAGGTTGTTACGGTCTTCAATGGCCATTGCGATAGACATTTAATGAAAATATTGTCGGTTGTGGACCATGGACCGTTACCTATAAATTAATAAGCTATTGACATCCAATTCAAAAAATAAAGCCATTATCGAAATTGATTGAGTGATACTACTCACAAATTCATAAAACCAGTAAGCAAACTCCGTTTCTAACTTCTGCCCAATTGCAACTTGACTGATGTCGGGATTCATCTGTCGTTGTCTATCACAAAACATCCTTATGGGATGAAAAGGATAAAAACTGTTAGCAATTAAATATTATGGTATATTATAATTAAATTTAAATTTTCAATTTAGCATTGAAGTATACACTTACTCAATATATGGATCGACTTCTCTACAGTTCATTAGGATGTAATAATGTGCTGCATTATACTCCATATCGCTAAGATTTCTTGACTTCTGCCCCCAAATGAACGGCCGATAGCTTTAAAAATTGATATTCTACCGTCATTAGTTCTCCTTCGTCCACACATACGTCATCGTTACGACCATGATTTCGGCTCCTCGTGTGGACGTGACCCTCAAAGTAATGCGAGGCAAAAGCTGAAACTTCTTCGACCAAGTGTGCATTGCATATAGAACCTTCAACCCTTGCCTTATTACGCACATTATTTTTTAACTTCTTAAGATACCTATATGTAAAGTTGAACAAAAAATTAACCAATTTTTTCAAGCAATGAAATAATATTTGAAATGTCAACATATCTTAATGATGTATATATTTACCTCTCGAAAGGATACATCCAGCGATACTGCACGGGACCAGCTATGCTCGCTTCGTATGGCAAGTGAACCGGTAAATGCTCCATTGAGTCAAAAAAACTGGGAGGAAATATTCGCTCAGCTTGCATAAAATAATTGGAATTTCCTCCTCAAGCCTTGCCATGGATGCAGAAGTAATGACTGCGGCAGATAACTCCTTGAAGAACAAGCTGAGCTCCGTCAATGCCTTCCAGACATGTTGCGGAAGCAACTCACGAAAAGCTATAGGTAATAACCGTTGCATGAAAACATGGCAGTCGTGACTCTTCATGCCGAACAACTTGAGCTTATGCATGTCCACACACCTACCGATATTTGAGGCATAACCATCTGAAATTTTAACCCTCTAAGCCAGTTACATAAAACTTCTCGTGAATTTCTGTCAAGAGTGTAACAGGCTTTAGGATAGGTCCCATCGGCACTCCTTCTCAAATCACCTCTTCTGCATACTGATTAAGTTCTTCTCTTGACTTTGCAGTATCTTTTTTTTCCCGGGATGTTTAGCACCGTGTTAAATATGTTATCAAAGAAATTTTTCTCGATATGCATAACATCCAAGTTGTGCCGGATGAGATTTGTGCTCCAATAAGGCAAATCCCAAAATATACTTCGCTTCTTCCAGTTATGTTCTTTACATATACGGCCATTTATTCTATCTGCATCCGGTTCCCATGCATACATCAACCCCAAATGCTCTATAGAATCAAATAGATCCGTGCCGGACCTAACCGGTTCGGCAAATTTTGTGACTGCTTTGTTCTTCCGGAAGGCGATCAAGTTACGCCTGTAAGGATGATTTGGGGGCAAGAACTTCCTATGGTTATCAAACCATGACTGCTTACCACTCTTCTGCAATGTAAATGCATCCGAATCATACATGCAATGAGGGCATGCCAGACGTCCAGCAGTGCTCCAACCAGACAACATTGCATATGCCGGAAAATCACTTATTGTCCACATCAAAGCAGCTCTCATGATGAAATTCTGTTTCATAGAAATGTCGTAGGCTACGACTCCTGTTTCCCACAACATTTTCAATTCGGCCACCAACGGTTGCAGAAAGACATCAATCTTTTCCTTTGGATTTGATGGTCCTGGAACCAAAACGGTTAAAAACATTGCAGTATCTTTCATGCACTTCCACGGAGGAAGGTTATATACAGTCAGTATCACAGGCCAACATGAATACTGTTGCCCCGCTTGACCAAATGGTTGGAAGCCATCGGTACAAAGACCTAATCTCACATTCCTTATATCTTCAGCGAAATCAGGATGATTTTCATTGAAATGCTTCCAAGCCTTTGAATCTGATGGATGCCGCATTTCATCCTCTTTAGATTCATGTTCGGCATGCCATCTCATATCAGCAGCTGTTGCCTCAGATCTGTATAATCTCTGCAGGCGTGGGGTAAGAGGAAAGTAATGCATCCTCTTGTAAGGCACACTTTTCCTCCTACTTGTACGCTCCTCCTTCGGTGTTTTTGAACCTCGATTGCCCACAAATCTTACACCATCTCAGCTCTGAGTCTTCACCCCAAAATATCATACAATTGTTCAAGCAACAATCGATCTTATTAACTGGGAGCCCAAGCCCACGCAACAACTTCTTTGTTGAGTAAAAACTGTCTGCGGCAACATTATCATTTGGCAAAATTTCTTTGATTAACCAGCTACAGAATTGAACGCCTTTTCTGATAATCGATGTTCTGCCTTAATATTCAACATTCGAGCAGCTGTTA